>CAUOFW020002678.1:0-45284 GCA_963454935.2 Ilex paraguariensis
AGATGTGCCATTAAGGTTGATTTAATGAAGCTTTTGACATGGTTAAATGGGATTTTGTGAAATCAACTCTAAGGAGATTCAACTTCCCAACTAACATGATTACTTGGATCCAAGCTTGCGTATCTACTCCTAGATTTAGTATTAACCTTAATGGGGAGTAAATTGATTTATTTCCTAGCAAGATGGGTATTAGACAGGGTGATCCACTTTCCCCATATCTTTCTGTTCTCACCATGGAAGCTCTGGCTCACATCCTTAAGGCTGAAATTGCTGCTTCAAATGCTTTTAAATATCACTCAAGATGCAAGAGACATAAAATTGTACACTTGTGCTTTGCAAATGATCTTTCCTTTTCTGTCATGGTTCTCTCTCCTCGGTTGCTTTGTTGAAAAAATCTTTGGATAAATTCCAATCACTTTATGGTTTGAGTGCAAATGTTATTAAGAACCAAATCTTTATTTCTGAGATCCCTGAGACACAAAGGGACCAAA
Organism: Ilex paraguariensis; assembly: GCA_963454935.2. Taxonomy (NCBI): domain Eukaryota; kingdom Viridiplantae; phylum Streptophyta; class Magnoliopsida; order Aquifoliales; family Aquifoliaceae; genus Ilex; species Ilex paraguariensis. Next base: position 492 of record CAUOFW020002678.1, read on the forward strand.
TTATATCATGCTTTGGATTCCAGTTGGGATAGCTTCCTGTCAAGTACTTGGGCATCCCATTCATCCCAACTAAGCTGAGGCCAAGGGATTGTGCAATACTGATGGATAAAACAAAGGCTAGAATAAAAAGTTGGACTAACAGATTTCTATTTTATACTGGTAGGCTACAACTTGTGACATCTGCTCTTTGCATTATGCAAAGCTACTGATTAAGCCATCTGATTTAACCCAAGAGTGTTCTGAAAAGAATTGAGCAATTGCTAAGGGCCTTCTTGTGGTCTGGTAGTGAGCTAATGAAAGGAGCCTCTAAGATGGCTTGGGACACTGTTATCAAATCAAAAGAGGATGGGGCTTGGACTAAAAGATCTTCATAGGTGGAACAAGGCTCAAATGTTGAGGTACATTGTCTCTGATAAGAAAAATTTTGGGCTAACTGGATGAGAGTAAACTACCTAAAGATGAAATCTTTTTGGGAAGTTAGACCACCTCAGATCTGTTCCTAGAATTGGAGAAAGCTTATGAAACTCAGGCAAGCTGCTTGGCCATTAATCCTCCACACTATTGGACATGGTAAATCTACGCATCTATGGCATGATAATTGGCCCCCTCATGAGCCTCTTTTGCTTAAATGGTCTGAGAGAATCGTTGATCTTGCAAATCTGCCATCTAATGCAAAGGTGGAAACCATTGTTAAGGGTACCACATGGGCATGGTCTTCTCTAATCACTCTTGAACTTCTATAGATTCACAACTCAATGCCATCCTATTCAATCAATTCTCTACAAAAGGACAAAATTAAATGGCTTCTTAATCCTAGAGGTCATTGTTCACCTCATTCAGCTTGGAATTCATTCTATATCTCTGGTCCTAAGGTTCCTTGACACAAGCTAATATGGTATTCTTAATACATCCCTAGGATGTTTTTCGTTCTTTGTATTGCCATACCTGGAAAAAGGATTAAATCAAGACTTATATGCAACACATTAATACAACATGTATTTTCTGTAGACTTAAAGAGGAAAACATCAACCATTTGTTTTTTGACTGCCTTTGCACTGGTGGAATATGGAATAAAGTGCTTAGTCACTCTCTGACCTACTAGTTCCATTCATCCTGGTTACCAGCAATTCTCTCAACATCCAATCAATGAAAAGGAAAATCCCTTAAAACCATTGTGCTCAGGCTGAGTCTTTCCACCTCTCTCTATATGATTTGGAAAGAAAGAAATACAAGGGTCTTCATAAATGAATTCAAGGATCCACTTACTATTTTGAAGTCCATTCTTGATGTGATTAGCAATAAACTTCTCACTGTCAGCTTCAAGCAGTCCACTAGGAATATATGAATGCCCGGAACTGCTTTAAGTTCTGTCATATTACAGAACTTTTAGCAACTCAGGTGCTTGGTTTCCTTTTTTTTTTTTTTTTTAATTTTGTTGTCTTTGTCTGTTTTTTTATAACAGATATGGACTCTAACATGCATATTTACAAAGATGACTGAAGGATTTACTTTCCCAAAAAAACATAATAATTAGTCTTGTTGGTATGGTAATGGACAGAGAAGTCCACATGATCACTTGTAGTACTCTTTCAATAAATAGTACTACAAATCTTGAAAATCTCATTAGTGGTCGGTCAAATGGACACCATCCCTGCCGATAAATCTTAAGGTTTATAAATATTAGGAATAACGGTGACATTACATTATCACCGTCACGTGACATTACTATTTAATAATAAACTTATAAGTGGGTAAGGTAAATCCCACTTGAGAGTTATTTTCACATATTTGGTGTTTTCAAATGACATGGAGGGGTGATTACTATAATATGTAAATTGTTTACTTGTTATATTTTTATTGGATAATAATATCACGTAACGATAACAATGTTGTGGTATCCGTTACACCTAATATTTTTTCCTTAAAGATGCTAATTTGAACCTAGTCGTTTTTCTCCTTATAATAATCTATATCTATACTATTAATAAAAAAATACCTCAATATTAAAAATTTTAATTCACTATTTTTACCCTTATAAAAAATTGTAAATGTCACTCTATCATTCTATAATTAAATATTTAAATTACCATCATATCTTTTTGTATTTAAATATTTAAATTACTTATAACATCTCTTTTAGTGATTTATTCTCCATGTATAAATATTAATTTCTATAAAAAATTTTGATTGACTATATTACCCTTAAAAGATATAGGCACAATTAAAATTTTTAATAAAGTATTCAAAAACCTCAAAAGCTCCATCAAACTAACATCTAACATTGTGCGCGCGCACACACACACGTAATATTTTTATCGAAAATTTAACCCTTTTATTTTAGGATACAAAATAATCATATAAATAATTTTTTAAAATTAATTAATGTTACATCTATATAATTCTTTAGTTATAATAAACATTTCAAGTTGTATTAAGATTTTGTGTGAAAATAGATTGTTTTATTTTTTTAATATGCTTTATAATATATACTATAAAGTAGTATATTAAATTTTATCCAAATATACTTGACTAATTTCTAATTACAGTGATGTTTCAAATATGATTAGTATATATTGACAATTATTTTTATTTTATTAATGAATTATAAGTGAAATCCTAATCAAATAAATTTCAAAAAAAATTATTTTTCAAATATCACTTAAAATCACTCTTAATCACAAAATTCTAAAAAAAAAAAAGAACTCTAACCATTTTTTAATCTTTTTTCTTACAATTAAAATAGAGAACATACAAAATTTTCATAATTTTATAATAATGTATGAGCGATGAAAAAATAAATTTGATAAATTTAAAAAAGATATTTAATTTAAGTACACAATATTTAACGTGGTGCATTAGTAGTGTCTAAAACAACAAAAAAAGTACCTTAAAAGTTTCCTTATGGAAAGATGTAATCCTATCATACCTATGGCATAACCCTTCCATATAAGAGATTACATTACATGTACAAATTAGTTTTGCAATCCATCACGGTGTGGGAAAGGTGCTTCTTAAAATTGATGATCTGCATAGAATGACTTTTGCTAGTTTCACCAAATTTTAAAGAGTAATACTATATGAATTTATAAAATAGATTTGATAATTATAATCATTGAATAAGTAATGAGTCTTACTAAATATTAGGACCCACGATAAAATTAATAATTATAATAGCTAAATCTACTTTTTTAAGTCAATGTAATTTTAAAACCAAATTTAATGACTCAAATGATGTGCTACGTTCATGCCCAGCTAAAAAAGCAAAAAGAAAAAAAAGACTTGCGAACATTTAATTAGTGTATGGGTGTGCAGAGCCATTTGAGTCTCCAAATTTAATCTTAAAATTTAATAGTTTGGGATTTGTAGAAGTGTCATTTTAATGGCAGTAACACTACATGTTCGTTTGGTAGACATATTATGAGGGGATTAAATATTGAATTGTATTATTTTTTATTTAATCGGGCTTAATACTTTATTTGATAAGTAAATTTGATATTGTATTAATTTAAAAAAAGTATACTTATCATATTTTTTTTATACGATACACCTGTATTATGAAGGTTTTTTAATACACAAAAAAAAGTGGTATTATAATCCAACTCAAATGTATTATTCTACGCATTTACTATTATAACCCTCTAAGTGATAAATTCAAGTTGTCATCAATGTAACAAACACTGATTTAATGTATTTTTGTTAATTCAACATTAATACGATGAGATAATTCTTTAACCAAACAATCGATTAAATTAAATAATTAATCCCTCCGTTCCTAAATATCTGTCGTTTAAGGTTTTTGCACAGGGATTAAAGAAGTTATTAAATAGCTCTAATATGAGTAAAAAATAATTACACAAAATTATAATATCCTTATTTAATATGTATTAAGAAGGAAAAAAATATGAAAAACACTTAGCCTCCACCTAATCTATTGCATTGAAAAGTTAAGGGTAAATTTGGAAGATAAAATATTAATTATGCTTTGGTTTCATTAAACACAGATATTATGAAATAAAAAAAATTATGTAAAACGACAGATATTTAGGAACGGAGGGAGTACTATCCAATGTTTATATTGTGTATTGTCAAATACTAAATAAAATTACATATTATTCTAATACCATATTTAATCTTGTCTTTAATTCATTTATATTGTATTAGACTGTATTATTTTATCTAATCTATCCAATTTTATTACGATAATCAAATGAACCTTACGGATTTTCGATATCAGTACTATTAATTATAATTTTTTATGAAAAAATTATAATTTTAAAAGAAAAAAGGTATCATTGTTTAAAGAAAGATCATGATCAATTATAAATACTTATAATCAATTATAAAATTTCGATATAAATCTCAATTTTTTATGATCAATGATATTCTTTAAAATTATAACTTACATTTAAAAAAAATTATAATTTTATCTTAAAAAATTATAAATTTAATACCGATTCCACCGCGATACTCTATCTAGTGACAGTCGTCCATGCAGATGTGATAAGATATAGGCAATGATTACTTGTTATAACGCTGACTTGGTGTCCGAGCCCATGCACCGAAGAGGACTAAACCTCAAAGCCAAGTTCCCACATGCATCGCTTTCTCTCTCTCTCTCTCTCTCTAGCTTTTTACTACCCGAATGTTGGTCGATAATACTCAGCTTCTCTCTCCCTATCTTAGTTACAGAGATGCTTTTTACTTACGAATCTTTGTCGATATAACTGAGCCTGTCAACTTGTCAGACAAACCCATGAATAGGGTTTGTTCTGTAAGGCTATTTTCTATGGTGGGTGGTGGTTGTTTGGTTTTTTTTTTTTTTTCTTTTTCTGTGGCCTTATATAGGTTTGTTTATTGAAGAGGCTTTATCTTTGTTCCTCTCCTGCAGCCCAACCCTTTAATGCAGGGAGGACTACTATTAATGCATGGTGGACACTGAATTCATGGTTCTGAGATATGGTTGCTGAAGCATCTCATTCAAGCTAGAAAGAGGGGAAGTAAATATTGGACGTAAGGGTCATATGTCCATTAAGACGTAGTGTCACTATTTGATAATAAATCTATAAATAGGTAAGATAAACACTATTTGAAACATCAAGGTAAAATAATTAATTATAAATTTATTATTAAATAATAATACCATGTGACAATTTTGATGTAATATTACAGTTATACCTAATATTTTTTTGAAAAGTAAGAGAGAGACAAAAGGTGGGGGTGGGGGGACCAAAGCATTCTCTGCACTGCTAAGTACCTATGATGCAGGTCTACATTGTGGTCTCAAATTGCTGGATCTTTCTGGCGAGAAATTTTGGTCGGGGTCCACATATGGTAATTCGTAAGTTTTAGTGAATGAAACAAATCAATGAATTGTATATGAAAAGAAGATTCAACGGTTGGCTTCAATCGGCTTGAGGTTCATTTTATGGATTCGAAATTCGTTGTCCCTTTGTTTTTTTATTATGTAATTAAAAAAAAATTATATATCAAAAGGATAGATACCAAGAAACTTGTCCTTGAACGAGGCTAAACATTTCTTAAGATTTCGTTACTGTTATTAATCAAGAAAGTTTATTTCTCATGAATAGTACTATTGAGACTTAATATGATAGATTAAGAACATCTCTAACTATGATTTAAATTTTTAATTAAAGTTAAATTAACATTTAAATAAAAAGTTTGATTTGATACAAATAGTTGCGATGAACAAACTCAAATTTAAAGAAAAAAAAATTCAAATTTAAGCGAGGACAGACTCAAATTTAAAAAAGAATAAAAATAACCAGTAGATCTTTAAAAGATTGTGAAATCTCACCATTAAAAATTTAAATCTCTCTTGATTTGAGTAAAAAAATGAGTCTCTTTTTATTTGGTATAAGTTTGGATTAAAAGTTAGAACAAATTTTTTAATTTTTTAATTTAAATTCAAATTTGAGTCTAAATTTAAATTAAGACCTTTAATAAATACAGGTGTAACTTCAAAAGGAAGAGAATTACTTGAAACCAATCACTTTATGCAAGCATAACATCTAGGGGCTATTTGTTTGGAGGGGGTATGAGGGGTTTGATATGATGGGTATAAGGAGAAGGGTCCCATATCCCAATAAAACTTATGTTTGATTAAACTTGTTAAGTCTCAGATTACACTTCCAGCCCGGGGATTAAACCCACATGCATGGGTTTCTGTAAACCCATGGGGGGAGAGGGGAATTTCATATATGCCAACTCAGTATAGTGATGTCAAATGACCTTTTTATCTCTAATAAAATATCTTATCTACTAAATAGAATAAAATTTATAAGTTGACAAAAAAAAAATTTACTTAAATAAACATGACTATGAATTGAATTGACTTATGAGTATTTTTGTCAATTACATGAGAATTTTTTAGTTATAATTGTGATTAATCTGTAGATTTTCCACAATGTGTATAATACTCACCAAAATAGAGATTGAAAATGATTTGTGTGAATCCCATGCGCCAAAAAGAAGGGGGGGGGGGGGGGGGGGGGAATTAGGTTTGGGAGGGATTGGTAAAACTAGTCCAATCCTCCACCAATTCCCTCTAAACATGCCCCTAAGTTATTTCTGTGCAAAAACGGTGAGACACAGTTAGGGGTGTCATTTTTGACCCATAGATACAAATCTGATACGAACGATTATAAAATTGATACGATTATTAAATATGCATAATAAATAGTCTAAATTAATATTTAATACTCAAAACACATTAATGACATGTTTGTTTCGAGTATTATTTATGGGTGCTATTTGAAATGTATTCCTTATATTTCCAATACCAAGGGATATTAGTACCGGTAATAAAAATTATTTCAATCCACTCTCATATTTGTTTGTTCAATAGGTACTATGGTGGGTCTTACAAGCAACCATGTATTCTATCACATCTTATATAACAAATATGTCATTTTACCCTTAACATAATCTATTACATTTTACCCTTAACATCATCCATTACATTTTACCCCTAACATCATCCATTACATTTTATCCTTGACCATCTATACAAGGAAAAAAATTTAAATAATTTTTTTAAAAAATTAAAAAAAAAAAAAAAAAAAACCGGTAACACTGTACGCTTAAACATAATATAAGAAAAAAAATTCAAAATAATTTTTTTAAAAAAAATTAAAAAAAAAATCGGCGACACCGTATGCTTAAACATAACATAAAGAAAAAATTTAAAATAAATTTTTTCTATGTAAACTCTTAACAAAGAAGGGCATTTGTGTCAATTTGCATGTTTGTACCGTCCTTTCATTTAACTCATGAAAATAATATCACTTGGTAGGTGGTATTCATTAATATCATCTACAAAACATTATGATTACTGTTCAAACCGGGTCGGCATTACGACCCGAAAAATAGTACTGATTATAAAATACTAAACAAACAAGATATAAGATGAGTTTCACGTATTATTTTTCTAATCCCACCTCCTTATATCACTCTTATCGCCAAAACAAACTAGTCATAAATAGATTTTTTTGTCATGGGTCTTGACACGAACACGATACGAATAACAATAATACGACATGTGAATCATACGAACATGACACGATTGACACCCCTAGACACAGTACTTTTGGTATGCGCCGATCAAGAGCTCCTCAAATATACATTTTTCTCTTCTTGACAAATCATATACTATGTAGTTATGAGGAACCCACTTATATAAAATAGATCCCTCTTAAATTTATGGTAAGTGATTTATCAAGAAGGAAAAAAAAAAGAAATATTTATTGGAAGGTATCTCCATTTATTTTGCCCGAAGTAGAGAAACTTGAACTTTTATAAAATCCCCTTCTCAAACATATAAGCATTTTTTTAATTTTTTCCTTTTTTCAAATAGCATTTATTTTTTATTTTTATTTTTCTTGATTTTTTCCTTACTCGATCCATTGCTACAAACTTGATCGCATGTACAATAACATACATAGGCGCATACAGGAGTGCACCATTTATATATTAAAAAAAAGAAATTTTATTTTTTAACAAAATAATAATAAATCATGTTTTTATTTTTTCTAACGATAATATTTTTTCCCTCTAAGAAATCGCCCCGAAACTGTAAATTGATATCTCCCAAGTTTTTCTGATTTTTTCTGACTCAAATTAGTTCTCAATATATGTATTGATTAATGAAGAAGTTAATAGAATAGAACCATTAGTAGCATATGATAACCTTACGATTTTTTCCTTTTTTAAGTTCAACAGTCAGGGGTGTCTGGGTTCAGCTTACTTACGCGTACATTAACTAATCTCATCTTCGATCTGGTTAAAAACAAATCATCTACGTCAAGATTAGAGGATTCATGAGAGATAAATCTCTCGTGACCTAACCTAAAGGAGTTTCCAAAATTCGAATTCAAAATATTTAAATTTACAAATTGTCTCTACTATCACTTGAACGACTCCATCGGGTTATAATTTTCTTCTTTGACCTTTCAAATGTATAACCTCGTAGTTTTGAGTCTATAGTGCCATCACAAGCTCGTGCCTTCAAAAATCATGGCAGAATTTTTTATCACAAAAGTGGATTTTAACTCACTCAAATCTCCTCTAATATATTTTTCATCACAGACAGAGACCGTCATGTTGCCATTTTCGTGTGAGTCCATTTCAAGGTAGGTGAAGAAAAGGTTTTTATAGTGACTTGTGTGACTAGGTCACATACAAGAAGTTTATATAGTAAGTATGAAAGGGAAAAGCATATAATTAATACCATTCTTGTGTGGAAATGGAAATGTCCATATCTATCACAACAATGTATTTCCTGCAGCTTGCTTTCAGGAAAAAAAAATAAAAAATTATGGATTTGAAATTGAGCTCGAGCTAAAAGAAAAAAATATATAACTCCCGCTTTCCCGTCACACAACATATTAGAGTAATTTTCTTTTCTTCTGATAACAGTTGTTGGAATGAACCTCAATGGATCATGGTTGGTGACCCTATGACAGAAATTACAAATGAGATTAAAGGGCAAACTGGCTCTTAATTTGAAAAATTTATGAATAATAAGCTTATCGGCCTCTCCTTAATTCCCTATTCTTGAATTAGCACTTCCATTTCAACCCCCCCGCCCAAAAAAAAAAAACAAAAAAAACCCAAAATCAAATTTTATGTTGTTTTATACAATTTGTTAGTTACTGAGGATAAACAGTACTACATATATGAGCCACAGAAAGGAAGACTGAAATAAGAATCATAGGAAACATCAAAATAACAGTATAATTAAGGATTATATTCAAGGGTTCAAGTCCTCCCTCCCAAAAAAATATATATATATATATTAGAAAAAAAAAAGTATAATTAAGGATTATATATTCAGATCAGAGTAATGTTTCTTGTAATTAATTTTTTGTCCTAATAAATTGTTGTCATTGAATTGACTATGAGTCCCAATATTAGTTAGAATCCATTACCAATTCAACAGATGTGATGCTTTTAAGTCAACAAATAATGTCAATAAATTAAGTACAACTGTACAAATAACGTTTTCCTTTAGAACAACCTACCGACAACCAACTTATGTGAATGTTTGTTTCAAAGATGACCAAGATTGAACATAAACAACATAAGCTCCATATATGCTGCTAATTTTATGTTGGAATTGTGTATAATATATATCACATAAGGTTATGCATCATTAACCGGTATGAACCTAGAGGATCCTCCTCATAGACAATTAACCAGGGAATCTAAGTAATCAGAATGCTTCACTCTCAATTTCAATGCATTTTCCAGCCTTCACTTGTGTCCATCCTCTCGGTCAATTAATGTTGATTTTATTTTTGGTAAGTAAGTAATTTCGTTAACCGAAAAATAGTATATGTATATAACATGCTCAAGGGATACGATGCAATTTTGTAACTGTCTATTATACTTACTCTTTGCCAAATTGCATGCACTCCTTTCTAATTATAAAAGCCCATTTATTAATTTCGAAACCAATTTCATCCACACAAAAAGTTAAAAAATGTTTTGCTTTGTACTATTGCCTTATGTGCAGATCCATATATATACTAAAACCTACAAATTCAATCCAAGGAAAAGAACATAGATACTTCACCAATCCAATCTCATGATGTGCACTCAATGCACAATGCATTTGTTGATTTGAAATGAGAGAAAAGAACTCTTCGTGCAACAATGGCAATGAAAACTAGGGGTGTTAAAATATAACACGATTCATTAACATAACATGAACATGATATAAAATTAGAAGATTTGTATCCTTTTTAAACCATTCGTTTCATAAATTAGTAAACCCAACACAACTTACTTAATAAAAGAATCAGGTATGTGTGAATCCAATCAAAAGAAATTTATGACATAAATCGTTTATATACCAGTTATGTACGATTTATACACAATTCAAAACTCATATGTTATGATTCGTTAAATACGAATTAATAAATGAATTGGGTATGCATGAAATATTTTTTTGGCACAAATTCACTAAAAGTCGACAAAAATTCACCTCACTCAACACGATTGACATGGCTAATGAAAACATAATCAAATGTTAGAATAAAAAAAGCCCCCAACCGGGACCGAAAACATTAAACAAAAGAAATGATGAGAAGAAAAAAAACCACGAAAAAGAAGACCTATATCTTGTGCTGCTAAACACCTGAAAATAATCTCATTAAAAAGGTACTGTATCTCTAAAAAAATTAACACATAAATGGACTAAGGATCAAGTATCTTTAGTCCATGGATTAAGGATTTGATGAACTGTATCTTTACCATTGTAATACCAAGGATTTTTTTTTTAATTCTTTACAAAGAAAAAAAAAAGATACATGGACTAAGGATTCCTTACTTAACTGTTCTCGGAATTGTATCATACTTGACTTTTTAATAATTTTGTCAAATAGATGTGGGTTTTTTGTATTTTGAACTAACAACAGGTGTCTGTTCCACAAAAAAAAAAAAAAAAAAAAGAGTAATGTTATTGTGACATAATTTATAGACATAATTTGGGAATATAATGAGTTGTCACTAATGATATGATAATGAATTTATTTAATGCTATAATTGGACCCATCATTAAATACATTTTATTATCATTTTATTGGTGATAATTCATTATATCCCTAAATTATGTCCTAGCATTAGTGAAAAAAAAAAAAAAAACTAGCGAGAGGTATAAGTTTAAATATCCCTAGCTTCCGTGAGAGACATAATAAACCCCACGGAAATGCATCAGCATACTTTAATTCAGAAAACTGTACCAGAAAATGACACTGCACTGCAAGCTTTTACCACTTTCTCACTCCCAACACTAACTCCTTTCTTCATTACCCTTATTAAACTTAAATCCTTCCATTCCTTTAAATTTAAAAGATGCTTTCTTTGCCTTCCATTTTCAGCCATTACAGCTTCAAACCACACACCAATGAAATAATCAAACACCATGTATAGAGAAGAAAAAACAAACTCACACATCAGTCCATGAACTAGACTGGCACTCATTCTTATAGAGAAAAGCAGAAAAAGTTCACACATACTATTTATTTCTTCGTCTGTCGCGATGGTGATGACCGGCGCCCTAGACGAAGCTCTAGATCAAGCTCTTCAATGGCCAAATCCATCTGGGTGTTGCCATTGTCATGCTTGCTATCGTTAGTGAATGAAGTTGAAGGTTCAGTTTTGCTAGAGTGACAGAGAGAGGAATTGATGCTGTGACGAGTGGCCGGAAGATCTATGCATGGAGGGCATGGTAGGGACAAGTTCTTAGAAGTGTGTGGTGAAATAGAAAGAGCAGTGGATGGAGGGTCCATCAAACCAGTCATGATTGTGGGAGTGAAGAGGCCATTAGGGTTTGGTAACGAGTAAAGAAAGCATATTCCACCATTTGTGAGAGTTTTCTGATTTGGGATGAGGAGGGTGGAAGAAGCGGCAGAAGGAGAAGTGGTGGATCCGGGCGGCGTTTGGTGGAGCCGAGCACGGTCACGGCGGTGCACATTCATGTGGCCGCCTAGGGCTTGGGCGGACCGGAATTCCCTTCTGCAAAATGTGCAAGTGTAAGATCGTGGCGGCCAAGTGGTGCCCTCGATGTTAGCGGCGTCTTCTGCAAAGGCTCTGACTTCCCATGAGTCATCGTTGTCATCTTCAGCCGCTTGCGTAGGGTTCCACATCCAAGAGCCACTGGTTGAGCTAGGGTTTAGTAGATTTATCTGCTTTTGTTGAGATTGAGCCAATTTTTGAAGCTGGGTCAGAGAGAGAAGACCAAGCTCAGCTGCCATGGGCATATTGGGGATTATGTGGAACATGATATGGTGAAGAGGATTAAATAGGGAATGGGCATATTGGGGAAATTGAGACGAAAGAACTCAGGCCCCGGATATATCACCAAGCTTTGAATTTTGCAGTTGGATTTTAGTGTGAGAGAGAGAGAGAGAGAAGGGTAAGAAGGGGGGGGGGGGGGGGTTAACAATTATTAAAGAATTTTTCTACCCATTTAGTTATCTAGGGGTGTAAAAAAACAAACATTTTCTTACATTGTCTTCAACGCCCATTTATTTAGTGATTCATATGAATTTTTCATGCAATCTTTCCCTTCATCCAAGGACAAATTAAAAAAGAGAAATATGAAGTAGATAAAGCATATTCGAATGAACAAGTGACCGATCGAAATGAAAAAAAATTAATCAATTAAAATCAGCAACTGCTCAAAAGAGAATATATTATAGAATATCAAAGAGAATTGGGCCTTAAAAACAAGATTGTCAATGATTTCACACTCATTTTTAGATAGTAAATATAAACACAACTTCAGAATTCAGGGTGCTGATGATTCTAGTGAAATTCCTGGCCCTCGGATTTGGCATATGCTCTTGTCATGGATTATGACTTTCATTTCCACATTATTTGTGATGTGACTAGTTCAAGACTGATTCTTCCCAACACTTACTTTTGGACTTGAGAATGACTTTCATTTTCCAAAATTACCAATAAGAATTTTTTTTCCTTCATTTTTGTGTGTGGATTTCCCTGTTAATCTGGGACAAGTTTCTGTTTGTTCTGCTACACTTATGCAGACATTGCTCTTGTTATAACTGATGTAATTCATTGAGATTTTAATGCAATTGGTGTATTTACAAATAAAAAAAAAATGTCTGTTTTTAGGAAGGAAGAGTTAAAAAGCAATTCGACGATCATTTCTTGGGTTGTTGCCATTTTGAAGTCACTTTTTTTTTTCTTGAACTTCATTCTAGCTCTTATCCATTCTTGAGTAAGTCACTGGATTCAAATCCGTGCACACAAAGAAAAATTAAATAGATCTCGTGTTTTCTATGGAGACACTGGACTCAGCTGTACTTGTTTTGGTTCAAGATATGAATTGGAATTGAAAATTAAGTCTTTACAGAGGAGTTAAATTTTATATTAATGCAATGAGTTCTATATTGATAACTTCCATGACATGTAAAAAGAAAAACTTGGCAGATCTAACTGCCCGAATTTTTATTTGTGTAGATATATATATATATATATATATTTTTTTTTTTTTTTCGTGTACAGAAGTAAGTAATTTTGTCAGACATATTACAATAGAGCTCAAAAATAATGAGAGAAGTACACATGACATGCTCACACATAGAACCATACTTGATGAAAATAAACAACCCCCCAATAGATTATTGTTACAAATAGACAAAATGATCGATCCCAATGTGTAAATATTTTCTACTCTTGATGATTTTGTTTTATTTGTCCAGGAAAAGGAAGAAACTACATCATATTTACTGCTCATGTTCCAATTGTCGTACATATTGTCTTTTCTTTCCCATTCACAATCACAAAATTAGCTAATTAATTACTACAAGAAATTTCAATCAAACTCCCTGCGAGTGTGATCCTTTCACTTGTGACTACTTTACTTGCATAGTTGCCTCTGTTGGGTATTCTACAAAATAATAAAAGACAGTCATTGATCAAACGTACAACTACCCCACACGATAAAGACTGTCATTAACGATTAATTAATTGCTGCCCACTTGATCCTAAATTCCCCCTTTTGTTGGTTTCTTCTTGTTCCATCTATAAGATCAATCCCTTGACGAAGAAACTTTCTCTTTCATGATTAAAATACAAAAAAGGCTACTGTAAGAATAATGGATGACTGGAACGTGAGAGTCTTCTTCTAATAGGGTCCGAAAGGAAGAAGATGACGAAGAAAAGGTCTGCATTGGCACATAGCTTTTTTCGCCTACGACATGAGCAAGAAGAGCTTATCTTACTTCATTAATGGCGTTGTTTTCATCGTCTTGACTCCTACAATTCCCACCAAGTCCCAAAACCTAGGTGCTCTCCCAGCTTGTAGCTAACTTTCCCATCACTATATTCTTAGATATTCTTAATAGCTTTGGCCTTTTACTCATTGCCGTCTTTCATCAACTTGTTGATATTTTAAAGCATAAACTCAACTAATCCAACATAAAATGGGGGAAAATTAAAAGGGACTCTTTTAACTTTTAAAATAAGTTTTAAGATTTAACTTCTTAGACAATATTATTTATATTCTTGTCTTTAAGATGTAAAAGTATTTATTAGATTTTTGTATTCAAGTTTTGTCAGCATATTTTTTTTAATAGATACATAGTTAATTAGAATAAAGTGTGATACTCGATATAATGATAAGAAAGAATATTATTAAATTTAATGTTAATATAATCGATGAAAAAAAATAAAATTATAAATCATAAGACTTAAGCTAAATATCATAGATCGAGAGTAGTGTTTTATGTTACATTAACAACCTAAAAATTCTCAACAAAGTCAAATAAAATAGTGAACAATTCTCAACAAAGTCAAATAAAATAGTGAACTTTTGTTACTACGCTTCATCCGTGGACATCGGCATTGAAGTTGAACCAAGTTAAGTAATTTATTTTGTGTTTATTGAAAAATTTCTTGAGCGTTAGTCTATGAAACTTCCATTAATTTAAGAGAATTTTTTTATAATCCTCAACTTTAATAGTGAATTTTGTTGTTAGTACCCTTTGTCTATAGAGTTTTCAAGATAACCATTCGAGGTGATAGTAAGTTGTATTCATTTAGGGCCGTCTCTAACTTTTATGTAGTTATCAAGTAAAGTTCAATTCACAGAAATAACGCAATTTGATGTTATGATCATATTCAGAAGGGTTACTTGCTAGTGGTCAGCCGTCTCCCTAGTTTAATAAGCCCCCCCCCCCAAAAAAAAAAAAAGAGCATTCACGATAAACCAAATAAATTTGTTTGTTTTGCATTTTCTATTAGGGTTATGATGATAGTTTTGTAGCATCGTACACAACATTAAGAGTTCAACAGCAGTACGTTTCTTCTTTTATTCTAGTGAGTTACAAGGTTCAGAGACAGATAAATTAAAGTAGGATCTGTCATCTTCATATAATTAATTTATTAATTATAATTGATCTTATCGATCGATTGAGAGAGAATATTCTTGGGTGCTTGTTTAATTAACATGTCTGTTTCACTCACATTTGTCTTGTGGAATTGAGATAAAATATAAAGCTGAATCAAGACAATAATACAAGGTTATTCCCCATATAGGTTAACCATACGGAAGTTCAAGGAAATTAACAGGCAAGAGAAGCTGTGAAAATGACTATTTTTAGCATATTGTTTATAATATAATCTGCTTCATTCAAGTCAATATCATTACAAATAATAAACTTTATTTTGATGACTAGCTTAGCTTGTTCATTACAAAATATATATACTAATTTGTTGAGAAGGACTGGGGTGGAATTTGAGGCTTTTTGTCAAATATTTATCATTGTGTTGATAGAGGAAGCACCCAAAAAAAAAATGGAGTTTTTACTTGTGCACCCAACTCGGTGGCCTATCGATAACCAATGTAGTTGCACCCACATTTTTTTTCGAACTATGGTGGTACGTAGGGGGGATTCAAATCTAAATTGTTCAGATTGTCTAGGGGATATTTTGTCACTAAACTAAAATCGTGGTTATACAATTTCATATCAATTGAAGATACCTCTTGTTTCTGACCCAAAAAAAAAGAAGGAAAAGAAATAATAAAACTTGTGCTGGTCTTTCTTTCTCATCAGCTATGTTTTGTGAGATAATAACCCCTGGGGATGTTTGTATGTTTAGTCTCTCCAAGAAGAGAGTGACTTGTGATTGTGTGCCTCGAGAAGAGTGTTTGGGGGGGGGGGGGGGGAGTTCACACCAAAATGTGCATTTCGATTAGTCTCTTACTTCGTCTATAGGTAATCTACTCTGAAATTAAGGTATTCGTAAATGATAAATCTCTCGTAACCTAACTCTAAAGGGTTGTCACTGATCTTTTTGCCTAATAAGAAAGTGAGATTATTGGAAATGTGTAATGTAAATACAATTTTATAACCTATAGTGTGTACTGTTTTAACGAAAACTGAAGTTGACTGGAGGGTTTGGTAAACTATAAGGTCTAATTGTTGTTGTTTTCTATGAAATTCTACCCACATTAAATACCATTTTTGGAATTTGAATTCTCTGTCATGCATTGCTTAGGGTACATAATAGTAGATTAATTAAAAAATAAGGACCAAATGATATAGGATTGACATGTATTTTGTGTAAAATTTGAATTTTAAATTAATAAAATTAGTCTGTTAAAAAAAAAGTAAAATTAGAACTAAATGCACAAACATTTTCAGTAACACTTCATTTGGTCTCTCATTTTGGTTTTATATTTCGCCCAATCAAGAACTATCCTTTTTCTTAATTTTTCTAAATAAGAGGTCACCCCACATGAAAAAAATATTCATATGGGATCCTTATATATAAGTAGATCACATGTCAATAAATGATCAATTGTTGAGAGTAAAAGTATAGATAAGGACTTTTTTTTAAAAAAAAAATTTTGAACTGTATTTTGAAGGACCTGGGTTCCTTAAATTCTTAATATTTTCTTAGTCAATCTTAGAAAAAGACCACATTTATATTTTTATCACAAAAAATAATAACACTCAAAGCCTAATCATTTGTCATATCTAGTGCACGAGAATCTCAACATAATAATTGAAGGGATAGGTGATAAAGAGGGTCAACATTGTTTTTTATTTTTTTTCAACGGTCAAGGGTGTTCGGATCAACTTATATGCATCTCGATTAATTTCCTCTTCAGTCAGGTCAAAAACAGACCATCCACGACGGGACAATAGTATTCACGAGAAATATATTCGCACTACTTGATATTAAAAGGTTGTCGAGATTTAAAGTTAAAATGTCTAAATTTACAACTTTGACATTGTTATCCTCTCTTGATGTGTGTGATCTGTGGGCACTTTTTGGGTATGGACTTTTGATATAGTATTGTCCTGCATGATTGTATTAGGCTAGTCATGCAAGTGCCCTGAGCTGGACCGGGCCAGTTACGATTGACAAATAGCCCATTTTGTTGGGCCTACCCAATTTTAACCTGTATGATTTAGTGGCCAGTGATCAGCAGCCCATTTTCAAGTTGATATGAGTTTTTTAAGGCCGGCACTTAGGCCCAATAAGAGATTTTAAATAACTAACGGCATTTAAAATTATAAAAATAATGACAATGCTATTACGTAATTGAAATACCTATTCTAAAAAATTACGTCATCATAATGTATATTTTTCTCTATAAACACAAATTGTTAGACCGATACACAAAAAAAAAAGATGACATGTTCTTGCATATGAAAAGTAATTATGCTCACAAACATTCATGATTGCACACACAAAGAAATGCATAAACAAACACAATAGGTACGCAATTAATATATACGTGTTTACATAGGTACACAACATATCATATACAACGAAACACATATACGATTATTCAGGTACATTATTTAAATATATATATTGACGCAATAGGTATATTAGTATTTAATTAAAAAAAAGTACATATAAACCACTATTTGTACATAAATACGTAAAATCAAACACAATTCAAAATTACATAAATTATAACGAAATGTATCTAAACCTACCAACAAATACGTAAAACTTAACTGTTGCGATCTAATTTGCATATCTACCAAATTAACGCTTAAGATAAACAATCAGTATTTTTCAAATTACTTGGTTTACGAATTTGAAATTCAAAACTAATAGATAACACCACAAAATCTTCAATATCAACCGGAAAAAAAGAAACTAATTGTATTTTAGGCTGAAATTATATGACGAGGGCAAAATAGGTAATGAAAACACACAACTACCCAACCCCTATACAAAATGATGGAAATTGAAATGAGAGAAAGCAACGTGAAAACAAAATGAAAGAACAATTGGTTCCTACCATAGAGCAACCAAATTTTTCTGGTTCAACAGTTTGAGATGTTCGGATCAATTTATGCATATTTTGATTAATTTTTTTTTAGGTTCGATCTTAAGCAAGTCATTTACATTGGGACTAGGGTATTCATCAAGGATAAATTCCTCATGGTCTGACCATAAATAATTACCAAAATTCGAATTCATAACGTCTGAGTTTACAACTCATTCATATTAGTACTTGAACTATGGGAAATTGAAATGAGAGAAAGCAACGTGAAAACAAAATGAAAGAACAACTGGTTCCTACCATAGAGCAACCAAATTTTTCTGGTTCAACAGTTTGAGATGTTCGGATCAATTTATGCATATTTTGATTAATTTTTTTTTAGGTTCGATCTTAAGCAAGTCATTTACATTGGGACTAGGGTATTCATCAAGGATAAATTCCTCATGGTCTGACCATAAATAATTACCAAAATTCGAATTCATAACGTCTGAGTTTACAACTCATTCATATTAGTACTTGAACTATGGGAAATTGAAATGAGAGAAAGCAACGTGAAAACAAAATGAAAGAACAACTGGTTCCTACCATAGAGCAACCAAATTTTTCTGGTTCAACAGTTTGAGATGTTCGGATCAATTTATGCATATTTTGATTAATTTTTTTTTAGGTTCGATCTTAAGCAAGTCATTTACATTGGGACTAGGGTATTCATCAAGGATAAATTCCTCATGGTCTGACCATAAATAATTACCAAAATTCGAATTCATAACGTCTGAGTTTACAACTCATTCATATTAGTACTTGAACTATGGGAAATTGAAATGAGAGAAAGCAACGTGAAAACAAAATGAAAGAACAACTGGTTCCTACCATAGAGCAACCAAATTTTTCTGGTTCAACAGTTTGAGATGTTCGGATCAATTTATGCATATTTTGATTAATTTTTTTTTAGGTTCGATCTTAAGCAAGTCATTTACATTGGGACTAGGGTATTCATCAAGGATAAATTCCTCATGGTCTGACCATAAATAATTACCAAAATTCGAATTCATAACGTCTGAGTTTACAACTCATTCATATTAGTACTTGAACTATGGGAAATTGAAATGAGAGAAAGCAACGTGAAAACAAAATGAAAGAACAACTGGTTCCTACCATAGAGCAACCAAATTTTTCTGGTTCAACAGTTTGAGATGTTCGGATCAATTTATGCATATTTTGATTAATTTTTTTTTAGGTTCGATCTTAAGCAAGTCATTTACATTGGGACTAGGGTATTCATCAAGGATAAATTCCTCATGGTCTGACCATAAATAATTACCAAAATTCGAATTCATAACTTCTGAGTTTACAACTCATTCATATTAGTACTTGAACTATGGGAAATTGAAATGAGAGAAAGCAACGTGAAAACAAAATGAAAGAACAACTGGTTCCTACCATAGAGCAACCAAATTTTTCTGGTTCAACAGTTTGAGATGTTCGGATCAATTTATGCATATTTTGATTAATTTTTTTTTAGGTTCGATCTTAAGCAAGTCATTTACATTGGGACTAGGGTATTCATCAAGGATAAATTCCTCATGGTCTGACCATAAATAATTACCAAAATTCGAATTCATAACGTCTGAGTTTACAACTCATTCATATTAGTACTTGAACTATGGGAAATTGAAATGAGAGAAAGCAACGTGAAAACAAAATGAAAGAACAACTGGTTCCTACCATAGAGCAACCAAATTTTTCTGGTTCAACAGTTTGAGATGTTCGGATCAATTTATGCATATTTTGATTAATTTTTTTTTAGGTTCGATCTTAAGCAAGTCATTTACATTGGGACTAGGGTATTCATCAAGGATAAATTCCTCATGGTCTGACCATAAATAATTACCAAAATTCGAATTCATAACGTCTGAGTTTACAACTCATTCATATTAGTACTTGAACTATGGGAAATTGAAATGAGAGAAAGCAACGTGAAAACAAAATGAAAGAACAACTGGTTCCTACCATAGAGCAACCAAATTTTTCTGGTTCAACAGTTTGAGATGTTCGGATCAATTTATGCATATTTTGATTAATTTTTTTTTAGGTTCGATCTTAAGCAAGTCATTTACATTGGGACTAGGGTATTCATCAAGGATAAATTCCTCATGGTCTGACCATAAATAATTACCAAAATTCGAATTCATAACGTCTGAGTTTACAACTCATTCATATTAGTACTTGAACTATGGGAAATTGAAATGAGAGAAAGCAACGTGAAAACAAAATGAAAGAACAACTGGTTCCTACCATAGAGCAACCAAATTTTTCTGGTTCAACAGTTTGAGATGTTCGGATCAATTTATGCATATTTTGATTAATTTTTTTTTAGGTTCGATCTTAAGCAAGTCATTTACATTGGGACTAGGGTATTTATCAAGGATAAATTCCTCATGGTCTGACCATAAATAATTACCAAAATTCGAATTCATAACGTCTGAGTTTACAACTCATTCATATTAGTACTTGAACTATGGGATTGCAGCCAAACCCTTTTCAAACGGACATTGTACCAAACTTGGGATCTTTATTTGAAACAATAAACGGATTTTACAAAAAAGTGATGTTACTTGAATCTAATTTATTAATTTAATTTATTGACTTAATATTTTATAATCATTAAATTGATAGTGAGTACTTATTTTTTAAGATCTACTACCAATCTAACGTTTGTCATGATGATGTTATGTCATCCTTATATCGGGTATTTATTTTAAGGATAATGTTAAATAGACTTAAGAACTTAATTTGATGAATTATTATCATTGAATAAATAGTGTGTTCTAATAAAATACTAAAACTCACAATTAAATTAATAACAAATATAACACTCACATTACCAAGTTCATTTTTTTAAAGTTTGTGTTGCAACCCACCATTTTTAGACAGAAGCTCAGTGGTTGAACGGCCACCAGGAAAGGCCGCGTGAAGTTAAGTGAATTTGGGCCACTCTCCATTTTAAAGCTATAATTTTCATAATTCATCACTATATTTTAAGATTAATTATGTATTTTATAAATTATAATTTGTACTTCAAAAAATTGTAACTTGGTTGTTCGTTACCCAATACAATACTATAGTCTTTCCCTATTGGCGAACCCAAAAAATAACTGTAACTGACATCGTAGGGCTGACAATTTTTAACACGTTTCTTCAATCTGATATAAAATTGATATAAAGTTAATACGTAGAAGTTTCATCCTAATACCTTCAAAATATAGTGGGTTGATCCACCAAATCTAAATTGATACAAATTCGACTAAGTATGACATGAATTAGAATAGAATACAACTCATACACTATAAATTTAAACAACAGTGGGTCATCATCTCGGAGCGTGGGAGGAATCAAGCCCGAAAGAGATCAACGCCACGACCTCTTATTGTTCGATCCAATATTGATAGGGGGCGAGGGCTAGCTTCCATAAGTCATTGGTTTGACCTTTCGGTAATGGTCCTTGCTTTTAATAAAATGGAGCGCGGTCAATTTCATGTACTTGCTTAGTGCGCCCTCATTTGTCGAGTGTCACACCCTGTTTAGTGGGCCTTGCTCTTGCCAGCCCTTTGGCTGGCAGAGGGCACAAATAGGCCCAAACAACCTGCACAAGGCCCAACCCACTATGAACTCAGATGTTTTGCCAGGTAGCCCAACTATATAATAAGAAAACTAAAAACCAATTGTATAACTACAAAACAACCAAAACATAACCGAAAAAAAAAAAAAGAAAGAAAAACACCAATGTTTTAGAGGCTATAAAATTTAAAATCTGCTTCATAGTTCATGAACCTGTATGTTTTCATCATTTTTGAGTTTCTTTCTGTTTTATACATATTTTTTTTTGATTTCTTACTTTAGATATTTACGTGGACTCTTAAGAAAAAATATTTTAGTGCATGAGTATCCTGTCGTTACAAGTTCTCTAAAGAGTCACGTACGTTCAATCTTATTCTCATGTGCTGAGACAGTTTTTGCTATCCGAACTTTGACAATTAAGTCATAATAGTGCAATCTTACTGTCATTTTGAAACAATTAAGCATTGTGCGGTTAGATGTGAAGACTCTCATAGATGAGAACCATTTATGCATTCTTACACATCTAACAAACTTTATGCATGATACCTTGAACTTAGGATAAGATAGTTCATAAAGTCGTGTTTAGTGGTAGTAAAAGATAAACCTATGATCAAAGATTAATGCAAGTGGTGAAGAAGTAACCCACCCTATATCATGACAATAATACGACAAATGTGGTCACTATCAGCCACATGGGGTCACAGGGTAGCCCCCATACTTTTTCTTTTAACTAACTTCTTGTTTATTGGGGGGTTTAAGATTTGAAACCCCAAGGAATCTATACTGTAATGCATGTTATTTTTTGTAACCTATACTTGTTTAAGTGTAGGCCCTGTTTGAAAGGAATATTTAACCATTATTGATTGATATGTTAAACAAAGATTACAAGTTGGCTTTAGTGGAACGAATTTCAAAAAGCCGGTTTTGATGTCTTTTTTTCTTTTGTTTGTATTGCATTCAAAGTATCGAGATCAGTTTATATATATTTTGATTAATTTTATCTCTTGTCTAATAAAAGATGGGTCATCCATGTTCAGACTAAAGAATTTATAAGAGATAAATCTATTATGATCTGACATCAACAAAGTTACCAAATTTTGAACTCATGACGTCTGAATTTACAACACGTCCTTGTCTCTGCTAAGCTACTCTTTTTTATGTCTTTTTTTTTTCAATTTCATTTGGAGGATTTTGGAACCTCTTTAAGAAAACAATACCACAATAACATGATTGGGTGGAGTTTCTTATTGGATTTTGCCATTTCTATTAGGGCCTTGCTTGATTGTTTTGGGCACATGATTCAAAGTATCAGTCGATATTGATACGAATTGGTCGAGTCATATCCGACTCGGCACTTGCTGAGACGATACCGTTACACAATACGTATAAATCTTGAGTCACGCATGATTCGGCTGATTCATTTGAATTATATCCAAGTCAATTTTGAGTCATCGAGTTGTCGTTACCGAATTAACCAATACAATTCTGCAACATCGCAGTATACCTGAATCTCTCATCATGTACAACATTTTCTTTTAAGTCATATCGTCTGATACCACGCCTCAATGCATCGACCGATGTATCTCAAAGCTCTTCAAGTTGATAGTCGATACTGCAACCTTGAATCATGTCTAGTGTTGTGATTTTGTGTGTGCGATGAACAATCAAAGAAACATAATTAATTAAATGAAACAATACAAGATTTTATGTGGTTCAACAACTTGCCTACATCCATGAGAGAACGACTACTTTATATTTATTCCACATCAAAAGTAGGGTTACAACTTAACTTATGTAGGTTACAACCTTAATTAGGACAAATTCCGAAGGCACGTACCCCAACTTAACTTATATATGTTATAACTCTAATTTGTTCACGTTTCGATACAGACCCATTATCCTCAAACTTGGTGGACCTCTCAATAAATTAAATATGAACCCTTATCGTAACATCTAGGCACCATTCTCATAAAATTAAGCTTCTGAGGTTGAATTCAGTCAAGGCAAAGTGTTATCTTTTTCGTCCCTCTGTGCAAGTTCTCTTTTGATCCTCTTTGGTTGCTCACTCCTCGATCTGTTCATAATATGCAGATTGCATATTGATCGTACTATGAAGATGTATCCTGCAATTGATATATTTTCCGGTCTGACTTAGGGTTATATTGGACCCATCCCTAAAAAAACACCACCCTAGATGCCTGTAGTGGCTGAATAAGTATTGGTATCAATTAAATCGAGAGAAACTAGTGTGAATTGAATTCAAGATAGCCGAGTTTGAAGTTTGTCTCAAAGTTAACTCCACACTGCTGAGCTAACTTTGTTGATTTCTAATATTAGTATATTA
Source organism: Ilex paraguariensis (assembly GCA_963454935.2). Lineage (NCBI taxonomy): Eukaryota > Viridiplantae > Streptophyta > Magnoliopsida > Aquifoliales > Aquifoliaceae > Ilex > Ilex paraguariensis. The sequence continues at coordinate 24,755 of CAUOFW020002678.1, forward strand.
TTGAACTGTCCGTAAATAAATAAAAAAAGAAGTTCAAAACTATATGATCATTAACAATTTTTCTATATATAGTTCATTTGTGACATACCTAACCTACAAATTATGCATGTGAATTGAAAAAGTCGTTTGACAATTTGGTGAAAATAAGACATGGGAAACCCTCTACATGTCTTGTTGGTGGCCCAATGATCCTTAACTGAGTTGGATGATTTTTCGAAGATATGAAAATGCCTGTGAATTTTATCTGATTATTTATTTAATATTATAGTAAACAACTTGAATTATTAATTTATAAAAATACAATAATGATTAAAATTGATATAATTTTTATTTACTTCGATCCAATAGTATAAAATTTAATACAATTTTATTTATTTTTTTTGCTCAAAAACATCATTTTCACTGCACAACTCTTAATGTCAGAAAACTCAATCGAAACAAATCACACCTACTTTTCTTTTCATTACTTCTTTTTTATTTTTTCTTTGTTCATTTTAGTTTTAAGTCATGTAATTAATAAAAAAAAATTATTTTTTAGAATATAAATGTTTCATGTTCAATCTTTTGTATTTCAAAATATCTTCAGACAATGGTTATCACTTATATATATATATATATATATCCTTCACTTCTATTCTAATGAAGTTTCACCTTTGGAAAAACAATGCATATTCTATTGTTTGACCACTATATATCAAAAAAAAAAAAATATGTTACATATAATGAATTTTTTTTTTAGGTTGGTGGTTTATATTCAATTGCATTGTAGTTGCGTTGTTCGTTATTTAATAGAAAGAAATATTCAATTACATTAGGAAAGTAGGAAGATCCAAGCAAATCCTACTACTATATACATATCTCCAGTTAGAAATATAATATTTTGTTAATGGTAAAATAAAGTCTTGGAAACTTAATTAGGAAGTGCTCATGATTGAATTATTTGTCTAAAAAAGCTAATCCGAGGTTTGGACATTACAATCCTGCCGACCATAATCAACATAGAAAAGACTTTATAAATAGGTAAAAATAATAATTATTTTAAAATTCAGAAAAATTCAGAAACACAGTTACTAACCATATTCTATCTGAAGTCTTTTATATTATCTTGCATATGTTTAGACTTTAGAGTAGATTATATAAGTTGTTCAAGGATTTTCTTGTTGGGTAAATGTATTGGCTTCAATTTTTAAATGAAGGTATAGTTAGGTCTTGATACCAATGGGTTTTTCTAACAATGGGTTTCGTCCCATTTGGTGTACCATCTATGATTTGACAAAAAAGTATTAGAAATTAGTAGATACAAATCGCATTTGTCATAATCAACTAAAATTTTACGCGTTATCAAAGCGTTGTCGATGAATCTTGTTGTATCACATTTATTAGTTTCGTGGCGTTGAAACTTGTTTAACTTATCCCAGACCGACTTGTAATCGTATATAGGTGGGTTCATGACAGCCCATCTATTCAACCGCTGTGACAAGTTCATGACCTACTTATTGTCTAAATATAAAATTAATTTTGCGACGATTTCGTATTGAATTTGAGGATAGTGCGTAGAATTGTTAGATCAACATTAATTAATGTAATCTTCTTTTGCAAGCTAGAGTACAATAACTAGTGGGACCCTCGGACTTGAGCATAAATTAGAGGTTGTTAATTCTTTGTTTTGGGTTTTGGTTGAAGGTGATGCCATCGAGCTTATCAAGAAAAGTATAATTGTTATTTTCTGTTGAACGACGACAATGTAGCGTTTGTTCTTAAGCTCCATAGGAGCACTTTGGAGGAATCTCAGAATTATTTGAGTTAGTCAATTGAGAAGAAGATAAAGATTGGTTTGTTCATTAGGTCACATGTCACACCTCAAGGTTTACCATCACAATCACATAGACATGCACTAGATAATGCTCAAAATTAAACTATTATTATTTGATCTAGTCCTATGTGTATCACCACTACTTATACCTAAGTTTTTGTACACTTTTTTTTTCTTTCCAAAAACTTTTTAGTTTCTAAGAGCCTGTTTGAATTGCATCACACACACACACACACACACACTCACACAGTACACAAACACATCGCACCCAACAAACACGCCCACACACCCATACTCACATACAACCCACACGCTCACACAACACACACACACATCACCCAACAATCCCACACACTTCGCATACAGATCTATGTATCTATGTACATACAAAGATCTATGTTCAGTTTTGTATATATACACAAATTTGCTAGATTCGATAGAGCGGGAGAGGAGAGTTGTGAGAGAGAGAGGCCTCCAACGCTATTGAATTGAGTTGTGAGAGAGATGGCTGAAAATGTCTTCGACGAATCTCGAAGCCTAGACCTCATTAAAGAGTAAGGTGGTGTTTCTCGTGTTTTTATTTTGACTTGAAAACAGAGAGAACATCATTTAGATGTTCCTAAAAAATATGGTTTAGTTCTCACTTTTTTCTAAAAATTGGACAACAAAAAAATCTAACCAAACAATCTTAAAATTAAAAAATCCTAAAGTGATTATAAAATTTCCAACCTTGAAATTAAAAAGTACTTGATGGGAAGCTATAGAAAAAAGACGCAACGCCCACGATACGATTAAAAAATTGAGCCTATCAGAAAAAAAAATAAAAAATAAAAACTAGAGAAGAACATTTGACAATAATATAGTCCAAAGAAATTGGAACCGTTTCTAGTTTCTTAGTGGGTAAGAGCCATGAGCTAACTATAAAATAAGAAAAAACAAATGAAACTAAGATTATATAATATAAGACTAACTTTTCCCAAGTTTAATAGGCATTGAGTTTCTCTAAAGCTGCTATTTAGAAGTACACGTATTCCAAGTTATTTTTTAAAGATTATATAAGGAACCAAGTTATATTTTTTTAGCTTTTTATTAGTATACGCCTATAAGGGGACATATCTACTGCCACGGGGAATAGGTTCATGTTGGACCAATCTCTCTCTCTCTGATCAACCTAAAAATCAATTGAGTTATTTGTTTGTATCGTGTGCATCCTATGTTTGTCTATACATATGAAAATCTATAGACAGAGGAAGAAAATAAATGAAGCCTATAAATTAACCAACAAACGGGCTATATATATATAACCTAGATTATAGAATAATATCACGATATCGAAATATTGTATTGAAATTTTTTGTAAATCACCAATGTTGTCTCCATATTTGATGATAACAGTTAATCATAAAATTAATAAAATACAAAAAAAATATCGATATATTTTATTTTAATTGATGAAAAATTAGACGTGCGATATTATTTTTGGGTATCCTAATTAGACCCTCTCAAGTCTCAACCTCTTCCTTGGAAGAGTGCACGGTGGGACGGGGGGGTGGGTTACTCAAGCCACGAATAAGGGCACGTTGCCTCCTATTTTGCAAGCCATGCCCCAGTCAGTAGCTAACTACCCAGATGTGTTGACCAAAGAGACATGGTTGATATATAGTGATGAGGTGATGGAGTTACGTGGTGGATCTCCCAAGGACAAATTAGGAGTCAAAAATAAGTAATAATAACCAAGAAGTCAAGGCTTTTGTTGTGGCAATTTAGGATGGAATTGAACTTTGCCTCTTCCCCGCTTCTTGTTTGTTTTTTCTGTCGCTTACAGTATTGGACTCGTGGGTGTCCTTTCCCTTGTTTGAGATTCTAACACAATTTGAGACAACCTATTAGACAATTAGCACGATACGATATGATTAATAAATAAAATAGATATAAGTTAATTTAATAAAAAAAAAAGAGTTTGGGAGAAAAAATGAGAGGCACTAAAATTTCTTCTAATATATTTTTTTCTCTAAGTTTTTCTTTGACATTTATATAATAAAATATATAATTCTGCTTATACAAAAAGATAATGATAATTTAAATTCAACAACTTATATTACAGTTTATAACCTATTTATATTTAACCTGCCACGGGATACCCTCGTATAAGGTATCGCACACCAATGTCACGCGCTTTAAATGCGAGTGTTCTGGCAGGGTGGGTAAGAGGCCCATTTAAAGGCCCCCCCCCCCCTCCCCCGGTTTTTAAGGGCTCGAAAAAAACTCAGACCAATTCCCGAAGAGAGACGTGACAAAGTGCCTCGTGGCCGACAGCTATATGGGGGGTTTCCTTCACCTTCATCCTTTGCCAATCGATTACTAATATATTGTTATTTTTTAATAAAAATATTAATTTATCATATTTTTTAACTTATTTATTAATTTATTATAATTTTTGAAAGAGAAATCAATAATTTTTCTTTTAAGACACGATTCCGCTTTGAAAGGACGAATCAATAATTTCGCTTTCAACAAATGATACAATAAAAAAAAAGAAATATATTTTTTGTAAGTATTAAAAGTGTTATTGATTCTGTTTCTCGGTGAAAACGAAAAAGTTGATTCCACATTCAAAAATTGAAATAAATCGACAAATAAGTTGAAAAATGTGATAAATTTGTATTTTTATTTAAAAATAACAATATTTTGGTAATGGATTCCATCCTTTGTTACGTTTTGACCACACATTTGAATCTACATTTTTTCTATTGTATTTTCTTTCAATTTTATTTAATAGTATATCATTTAACATTTATTTGTATCGTGTGTCTGAAAATATGGTGTAATGTGAATAGTTTTCAAAATAATGTTAATAGCCGCTGAATAAATCTATTTGAAATCGTCAAATACACTTATTGAAACCAGACAAATTTTATGTTATAGATGGTCCCTCACCTATATACAATAGATATTTTTTTATTTTTTTGGTTATAGAGTGTTCAAACTTGCATCGCCCAATACCTTGAGTTTATTAGTTGCTTGCTATAGCTTGACTTGGTAAAGAACATATCCCCAAAGAGATACATATGATTAGTCCTTAAAAAGTGTGATAAGAGATTGAATTTGAAATTTGTGAATTATCAAAAGACGAGATTGAATTTGAAATTTATGAATTATCAAAAGACGAGTTCAATCACTAGACTACTCTTACAGGTATATATATAATAAAAAATCTACCATTGAGTAAAATAAACATAATGAAAATAATCTCGAATTCGAGACCCCGCACCTCATCATCCCTCTCCTCCACCCCCTCTTATGAAGTGAAATTTCTTTCTTTTTTTTACTCGAACGAAAAAAATGTTTGTGTTTTCATGTAAATCAAAATATACTTATTGTTGATCTAAAAAAAAAATGTACTCATTGATTAAATATTGAAACCCAAACGATCAATATTTCATTAATAAAATTTTTAAAAATTTTCATTATTTTTATTTTGTTTATTAAATATGTCTAAAATATCTGTGAAAACACTTTTGTTTTTTTGAGCCGATCGAAACTATACAATAAAATGAATTATGAGTATAATTTTTGCACTATTTAATTAAATAGTTCACTGTTTAATTTAGCAATTTTTCTTCTATCACATATATCTATCTATATCTATATACTATTTATAAATGTCAACATATGTGAAAAATTTTTGATTTTATATTTTATCCCTAATTATTATAGTAAAATCAATTATACCCACTTGTATATTTGCTTCTAATTTTTTTTTATACCTATTTGACTTTCAACTTATTTTGAACTCTTTTACAAAAATTTTTACAAATTATGTTGAACTCATTTATTAGTAATATAGTTATATACAATTATTTATATCTATATGAATAAGTAAAGTCATATATATATTAAATTAATATATACATATAGTTATCAAGATAAATTTTATGGTCAAATATATATTATTATTTAACAAAACTAAAAATTAATAATGCTATTGTATAATTAGATATACAAATTTTTAAAGGGATCGAAAAAATACCTAAAGTGCCGTTTGGTAACATGATTTTTTTTTCATTTTATGGCAAAACAAAAAGACGTTTGGATTATGCTTTTGTTTTTTTATCGTTTCGTTTTGACAAAACGACAAAAACGTGGAAACATTTAAAAAGATGTTTTTGAAACATCTAAAAAAAGGCCACTATTAATGACATCCTAAGTTCGATCCTCCTTAATAACAAAAAATAGATTTTAGTGCTTGAGTATAAAAAGCCATCCTTCACTTCTTTTTTTCAAATGTGCTCTCTCTTCCCCTCTCTCGCCCTTCTTTGTTTTGGTAGTGGTTATAGATTTTTGGTAATGGTGGTTCATTTGCGGTAATAAAAATTGGTTTCAGTAGTGGTGATGGGTGTTTAGGGGATGGGGGTGGGTTTTGATGGTGGTGGTTTTCGGGGATGGGGTGAGTTGGGTGATGGTGGGTTTTAAGGGATAGAGATGGGTTTCGAGGATGGGGTAGGTTGGGTGGTGGTGGGTTTTCAAGGGATGGGGATGGTGAATTTCAGGGGTGGGTGATGAGATGGATTTTGCAAAAGAGTTGTGGGAATGGGTTTCGGTGGTGGTTGTGGGTGTTTGGTGGTTAGTGGTGGTGAAATTTTGGTATAATACCAAACATATTTTTTATTTTTATTTTTATAATTTTTTAAATATAAATGACTAGCAAACATGTCTATATTTTTTTCAATTTTTATCACAAAAAAAAAATAGTTTTGTTTTTTTGTTCAAAAAAAAGGTAAAAATTAAAATGTTACTAAACGCATCTTAAATAAATAACAGATTAGTTACTTAAAAATTTATAGAATAAATCAATAATTAAATTTAGTAATAATTAAAATATGAATAATTATTTGACACCTAATTTATTATTTAATTTAATTACATATAAAATTCATATATTTTTTGTAAAAATAATATTATTTAAATTTATTTTCGCATAGCGCACGTCGTACATTGTTAGTTTGTATAAATGTATAACAAAGTGGAACGAATATTCAATAAAATTTTAGATATAATTTATTAAATATCAACTATAATTTAATTACTTTCATCAAATTTTACATTAATAGTGAATTTCAGACTTTGAAAAGAATATTTGTTAGATGTTTGTATCATATTTGGATAGTAATTTTTAAATTGAATTTAAACTGGTCTAAGATTATAAAACACTCTTTTTAATTAAAAAAAAAAACTTTAAAACGTATTTGAGAACACATCCGTATAACTAAAAATTAACAATATAATTAATTAAAAATATATTATAACTGAAAATTGATCATCGTCAGACAGATATGGTATTCAAAGTTCAAAGGAACACTGCGTTGAGGTTACGTGGGTTCAATTTTGATATGACATTTACGATTCGTGTTCCACGTTTGACTGTCTGCCTGCTCTGTTCTGAAGATCCATCAATCTCTCTCATCACCTTTGTTCGGGAGACGTTGTCCTTTCAATTTTTCTTTTCTCTTATTTTTTTCCTTTATGTGCTTTTGGGTACCTCAAATATTATTTGAAAATAATTCTAAAAATAATTCAAGTAATAACAAAAAAAAATTATAAATTCAAATATTATGAATTTAAATTTTGATAATTTTTTCAGGTCAGATCACGAAAAATTTATCTCTCATGAATAATACCCTAATATTGACGTGCATGACTTACTTTTGACTAAATTAAAAAAAAAATTAATTGAATTATGCGCAGCAACACAATCAATTGTTAAACAAATATATATATATTATTTGATAATCACACATTTGCAAATATAGATCTTCAGTGCTTCGTTGAATAGGCAAAGTAATAATAAAAAAAACACAAAGGTGTTGAATCCAAGAAAAGCATTGGAAAAAAATTTAATTTTATAATATATATTTGTATTTTATGTATGAGTGTATCAATATAAAAATAAATTACAATCAATCTATATCTTATGCACAGAGAATGGGTCTTTCGAATTTTGACAATTATTTGAGATTGAGTTGTAAAGAATATATTTTTCATGAGTATTTTAGTTTTAACGTGGATGATTTATTTTTAGTCAGACTGGAGAAGAGAATTAGTTGAATTATGCGTAAATTGACTTGAACACTCTTAACTCTTGAACCCAAAAAACAAAAGAGAGATAAAGAGAATTGCTCACCGAAAGAAGAAAATTTTGTATGGATTTAATGCACCATACAACGTTCTTGTGATGCGTACAACTAATAAAAAGTTACTATACAACTAACTTCTAGGACACAAAAGTGAACCTTTTCAAAAAAACTATTGTGACAAATTAAGTGATTGTTCACATTCTTATTTTATTGGTGATGTAAAACCGAAGAGAACCACAAGTCTATCAAGGTGCACAAGATAGAGCACCAATAGCAAAAAAAAGAAAGAAAGAAGAAGAAGATAGAGCACCGAAATAGAGAAATGATCAATTTTTTAGTATAATCTTGTGTTGTTGTCAATTGTAAGCTGTTGAACAACAGTCTTTAAAAACATCTCATATAGGAACGATTTGATGATGCAAGAGATGGAATAAAACTTAGTTTTTTTGTCATGCGAATTAGCTGCCATATTTTTAAGTTGTCTTCCGTGTTTGACAGTATAGCTTCCAGGTGAAATACTTGGAATTGATCTATTATTTGACCAAGATCTTATGCAGTGTTTTTTTTTAACCCTTTAAGATTTACATAATGTTATGATAAAGAAATCTCAAAAGTTTTATGAAATAAAGGGCTTTATTCGATACCTTTTTTTTTTTCCCTTACCGGGGCATTGAAGATTATAAATTTATCTATAGATTTTCAATGTTAAAATGTTTTACCCCTCCGTAATGACTTAATATTTTTGTGGTTTTTAAATAAAAATTGCTTACTTTCATGCCCGAGTTAATTATTGGTGTAAATTCAAGTGTTATAAATTTGAATTTGACAATTTTTGGGGATTAGATTATGAAGAATTTATCTTTCAAGAATACTTATTCTAGTCTTAACATGAATAACTTATTTTTGATCAGATTAAAGAGAAAATTAATTAAAATACACATAAATATTATTGATCGTCAAAAAAAATAAATCATTGGCATACCAAAGTCGTTTACGGGTGCTCAAACATATATTGTATATGGATTTGGTGAAGTCGTAGTCAAGTCCAATCTAGCACCCCATGGGAGAAATTACACCATTCTTTACTTGATGGGTTTAAACTTTTGACTTCTGGGGTTGTGACTTCCGGCCAAGAAGAATTCAAAGTCGGCAATTGTAGTAAAACTCACAGCAGACATAGCTTCCCTATGTTGGTAATTTTGACATAAAACTTTACAAAATAAAATCCTAAACATAATATAATACAATTCCGCTTCCAAAAAGCGATGTCGTTAATTAGGAGAGATAGATTAAATACAAAACTAACATTTGACATGGAATATAAATGATAATTTTTCAAGTTCATAGTTTCGGGATAAAAATAAGGAAATAAGAAGAAAAAAAAAGACCCATGCAACATCTCCTCCAACTTGTCAAATCAAAATTTTATTTTATTTTTGATTTCAAACAGTAATGTCTGTATTCTATTATTTTAGAATCTTGTGGAAACTAAACATAAACATCAGCTTGGAATCATATTTGTTGCAATCAATCCTTTCCTTAATCCAAACAAATGGGACAAAGTTTCCATGTAAATGTTTTAAATGAGATTCATACTTACTAATCACACCAATACCTGAAATGCTATCACACCAATACGGTGGTGGCGGTTGGTGATGGCGGTTGGGTGGGTGGTGGCAACAATGACAGTGGTGGTAGTGGTGGTGACGGTAACGGTAGTGGCGGCATTGGTGGTGGAGATGGCGCTGGCGGTGGAGATGATAGAGGCGATGGGGGCGGTGGGGGTGGTGGTGGCGACGACGTTGGCTGCGGTAATGGTGACGGCGGTGGTGGTGGCGATGGTGGTAGTAGCGGGGCGGTTTCAAACACTATTTTTTAAAAAAATTATTTCTCATAAATAATTTTTAAAAGTAATTTTAAAAAATCACTTCAAACACACTCTTATGAGTCTATTTTTCCTGTTAAATTTAGGGTGTTAATATAAACCGTTAGATTAAATTTAAAATAAACTTTAAAACGATCTCTACCGCGAATAACAAAAATTATTTTATTTATCTTTTAAAATTTAAATTATAAATTACTTTATTATATAAATATCATAACATTATAGATTCTCTAAAATGAGATGACACTCGTTAAAAGCCACGTCCCATACAGCTAGAGTGTTGTGAATTGAGCCACATGCCAAGTAAATATTTTTCGCTCTCCTGAATTGAAATATGATTAGCTATTCTAGAATTCGAAAAAGGCCATGAGTCTCCTCTGATTCTTTTAATCTCAGCATGTTGAAATCCCATATTTCTTCCCTTCAGTTTTTTGACGGATTCGTCCCCCACAGCCTGAATTGAAATATGATTAGTTATTTTTGACGAGAATTCGAAAATGGTACACGGGTCTTCTCTCATTCCTTTTATCTCGACATGTTAGAATCTCATATTCCTTTCCTTCAGTTATTCGAGGAGTTCTTCTCTCCCCAAAATTGAAATATGACTAATTATTCTTTGACGAGAATTCAAAAATGGCCCACGAGTCTCCTCTCATTCCATCCATCTCGGCATGGTGGAATTCCATATCCCTTCTTCCCTTTAGTTTTCAAGGAGTTCTTACCCCCTCCCTCCCCCAACAAACAAAAAAAAAAATGTACTCTATAAATTGGTAAGAAATTACGTTCTAATTGCAACAAACACACGACAATATAATTAAGGGTAGTCATTAAACAGTCATGCCAATCTAGCAAGGTGGACCAAGAGGGAGGGAGAAGGGAACCGACGTGAATATTTAATTTAACGATTATATCATAGCATTATTAATATATGATATCATTAAATAAAACTAATAGACTATTAATTAAAATACCTATCTAAAACTACCGCGTTTAGTAACTATCACATTGAATCAGTGAATTTTATTAATTACCCAATTACTTATGAATTAATTTTTATTATTAAATTATAATATTACATCATTGTTGAGATGTCTGATTATATTATTGCAATGGAGGGTGGGAGAGAGACGACAAAGGCGGCCCCATCCGCCGTAGCACCATCCACTCACTTGGCTATTTCTTCCCGTTGTTTTTCCAATAAAAAAATTGTCAGCCGCTCCCTTACGTTTCTGCTCAACAAGACAACCTGGTCAACTTAGCCCCACCTAACCATGGTTAGTCGAAACCCCCACCACAAGATCAGAAACCGTCACCAAACCCCACCCACAAATTTATATATATATTTTAGGGGATGGGGAGGGGTATTTAAACCCTAAAATTCAAGAAAATAAAATTTTATAATATAAAGAACATCATTGGACCAAAACGTCTATTAATTTATTTATTTTTATATCATAAGATATCTACAACATAAATTACCATGATTCCCACACGTCACCTTAGTCCTATTTTACAATTTTTTTTAGTTTAATGATTAAAGGTATCTGAGTCAATTTATGTGTATCTCGATTAATTTTTTTTTTAGTTTGTTCAAAAATAAATCATCTATATCGAAACTACAGTATTCATTATAAATAAATTCCTTGTAACTTGATTTAAAAGAGTTTTTAAAATTCAAACTCATAACGATTAACTTTCCGGTTCTTCCATCTTACCTTATTAAGCAACTCCCAATTCCCATTTTGCAATTGACTTTCCACTTTAGGCCTCCCCACTCAAAACCTACAACTATTAAATCTTCCACCCAGTTGCATTTTACTATGGTACTGCTTGTAAACTTCGTTTTGAGCTCATAATATGATATGGATTTATAGGCAGAAAATTCCTCCTTATAAATCAACTTAGAAAAAAAGTGTTAAAAATTCAATTCACACAGAGGGAAAGCCCTAATTGATTAGTGAAATCGTAATCTATTACCATGCTTCTACGGTCGAGAAATCTATCGATCATCTCTTGAATTGACAACATGGACTAGTTTTGATACCCCCATCTAATGAATTCATGCTAGAACTTAATATTGAAAATTGTCTTGCAAGTGAAGGGCACCCAAAAACTTATAGGCACACAATCAAAATCAAACTCGAGCAATGGGATCATTGTCTTTAGAAAATACTTGAAAATTTATTATTATCGTTGGATTAATAATAAAACTTTATATTAGAGGAGCTTCTACATGAATCCAATGATAACATAGATTTGATCAACAAGCTTTATCGATAAACTTAACTTAAATATCTTCATAGTATAAATTAATCTAGCTTTAACAATACGATCTACTTTACAAGCTGTTGTAAGAAGGATCGTGTTCTCCTCAAACACATTCCATTGTAAAATTCTAATTCTTTCACGCGCTTTAGAAATAATAATGTGTTAGACTTTAACTCGACTCATATTTCATAAGATAAAATATGTAAAATAAATTAATATTTTTCCACCTTTATACTTTTTATACCTATATTTAAACTTTTTGGTAAGGGAAAAGACTGCATTCGAGTCTTTGTCCCCCTCTCACTCCTCCTTCTCCTTCCCTTCTCTTTCTCTGCACTCAAATCTTCACTAGTTGTTTTCTAATCTCTATTCAAATCTAGTGTTCGAGTTCCGGAGATCTATTTTTTTTCTATTTTTTTCTTATCTTTTTCATTTCCCCACTACATAAAATAAACAAAGCAAAAACAGTTTTTAATTTGGTTTCATTTTTTATGATTTTCTTGGTTTCTGTTGCTTGTGTGATGTTTATCTTTTGATATTGTGGCCATGGCTGGTTTGGATTTAGGCACTGCTTCTCGTTTTGGTCATCAGCTCCACCGTCCTGACTTGCACCTTCAGAGACATCCTGAAGACGAAGATGATAACAACAGGAATCAGTTTTCCGATGAAAGTGGCCGTCAAGGGCTTGAACTGGTGGCCGGAAACTCTGGTCACGGCGATATTGTTGGTCGGAGGCCTAGAGGCCGACCACCCGGGTCGAAGAACAAGCCTAAACCACCTGTAATTATCACAAGAGAGAGTGCAAATACGCTCAGGGCTCATATCTTGGAGGTTGGCAATGGCTGTGATGTCTTTGACTGTGTAGCCACCTATGCACGGCGGCGACAGCGGGGGATCTGCATATTGAGTGGTAGCGGCACGGTGACCAACGTGAGTCTCCGGCAACCAGCCGCCGCTGGTGCCGTAGTCACACTACATGGAAGGTTCGAGATACTATCGCTCACCGGATCTTTTTTGCCACCACCTGCACCGCCTGGTGCGACAAGCTTGACTATATTCTTGGCTGGTGGACAAGGCCAGGTCGTCGGAGGCAGCGTGGTGGGAGAGTTGATTGCTGCGGGACCGGTTATTGTGATCGCAGCATCGTTCACAAATGTTGCATATGAGAGGTTGCCCTTGGATGATGAGGAGCCTCTTCAGATTCAGCCGCCAGTATCACAGGCTTCCGGTGGTGTCACTGGTGGCGGAGGTGTTGGCCACCACCCATTTCCTGATCCATCTTCTGGACTTCCATTCTTCAATTTGCCTCTCAATATGCCTAATTCTCAGTTACCAGTTGATGGGTGGGTGGGAAACTCAGTTGGTCGCCCTCCATTCTGACATAGAAATTGTGAAATGGTTGATTTTATGTCTACTCCTCCCAATATCTGGACTGGTGGGAAAGAATCAAAAGAAATTCTTGCTCTGTTGAAGCCGATTGGATCGAATGAGATAGGGTTGTTTAATCGTAAAGGTCAGAAAATCATTGCACCATCTTCTTCATCATCATTATCATGGTTCTCTTCTGTCTTCTCTCCTGTTGTTTTTGGAGTTTTCTTCTTTCTTCTTGGGTTTGTGTAACTTTAATTTCTGGAAATAGTCTTGTTAATGTTTTTCATGGAACTTTTTTCTTTGTAACGAAATGGTTTGAGAATTCAACTTTGTTTTCTCCATATCTAGAAACCGGGATACTCTTAGGTACCATAAATTGATGAACTAGCTCTAACTTTTAGACTAAACGATAGGCTCACTCTACTCTTTATTACAAGAATTTTTAGTTCAATAAATCATGTCTCAATTTGTGTTTTGACATTGATGACAACTTCAAAAAGTGTTCCTTGGTAAGAATTTAAATGGGGGTTGCGAGTTCTTTCTTTTTGTTACATTGTTTTCAGGAAATAATTAATGTAGTCATCAATATAGAAAAGCCAAGTGGGATTCTGGTAGGATGAGGTCGAGTTGGGGCCTTACCAACGTAAGTCACATTAATGTTTTAGCAGAATTCTTGATATATTTCTTTTTAAGAATGTATTCATATAGTTTCCTACTGAAAATCATGCTTCCTCCCCTCTGCTAAGTTTGTTTAAGAAGAACTAGTTGAGCTGAAACCAATTGTCAAATGTCCATAGTAATGCTTCAACCATACATATGTATATATATGTATTTTGAACAGTTCAAACTATATATCAAATATCTTTACTCTCTGCATATAATAAGTTTTTGCGGTAAGAGAAAACAATAAACCCGAGCAATTTGTGAAAATTAAAAAAATAAAAATAAAAACGAGCATGGAAAAGCTAAAGAAATTGGTGTTTATGAGAACATTATCAGCTGGAGTTTGATTTTACAAAATTTGAGAAGATAGTATATGTAATATACTTGATTGTAAGACATGTGATCCAACTTATTGAGCTAAGGTACCAGCTATATATGTTGGAGGCGTTTGAACTTCCAATGTTGTTTCATGTCATCCACTCGGATTTAATTCCACAAACCTATTAGAATGATGCCCTTTGAAGGGGATGAGGGCAGTAAAAAGCTGCAAGTCTTACCCTAACATTTTTGAGTATCCGCTATAATTCTCTTGAGAGATTTAACACACTTGGAGAGAAGTGAATAGATCACGGTTTTATAATAGGTTTTTATGAAGGTGATCTTAAGGATATGAATTACTCAATTTCCTGGATATCCTTATTATTTTTTTCGGCTGACAAGGAAGCTTGGATCTGAGTATACAAAGTAGTTCTCTATCCTTTCTTTGTTGTAGTTTCATCTCCAAAAGTAGTTTTATATATGCAGTTTTTCATTCTAAAATACTCCTCTATACGGATAAGCTATCAATTTAAATATATTTTCCGAGTCAATGTATTTCTACTTCAATATTAAAGTAGTGAGTAAAATAGTAACACTCTTAGTTCTTAAGATTAGACAAACTCATTTGATTACTGTATGGTGTTTCGTACATGGGAATTGGTTTTATAAAGCACACGACGATTGAGTTTTCTTGAGATGATAAATTAATTGAATCATAGGATTGCTTCTGTGTAATTGCCATTGTAATTACCAACCCTTCTTTAATTTACTTTTATGCCTTAAGATAGCACATCACGATGTTTTCCCACACTTGGTTTCATACAAACATCGCCATGAATCTCAGTCGAGGAGTAGTTCTACGCTCTAGAAGTCAAAATATTTATTTATTTTCCGGGGGGTGTTAGATGGGTCGCAGATTGGTTTGAAAGCATTTCCTTATGCACCTTGCATCAAATTGATAGAACAATAAATATCCATCTTTTAGTGATCTTCATAGCAATATATATCCTGTTCTATTAGAATCTTTTGAAATTGTAGCGTCTGTGTCCTTCTCTACAGATTAATGAAAGATATCCTCAACATTCTCTTATCATTTTATGCAGTTATATATTGCAAGGATGTAACTTATTCTCACTTTATTCTCCTACTAGAAATATTTCATTTATGTACTATACATATGACGGAAACTGGCCATTTTTGCATTCGATGAGATTCGTGCTGCACTTCGATGAAACAAATTCTCTAAGAAAATAGCTTTAACAAATATGCTTGTAAACTTTCCAAAAATTTGTTGAGGTCATTCTATTGTTTAGGGTTTTCTGTAAAAGTGGTGGGAGGTTATGAGACAGCGAAAATAATATTAACTACAGAAGCAGCAAATAAAACAAACTTGGCTGCTTTGTGAAATGTTGAGAGCTTCCTGCTAATAAGTAGAGGGCTATACTTGTGTTGCCAAAGTAAAACACCATGTAGCATTAACTGTAATTACCTCAAAATGTTCTACTATTTGATCTTATAAGTAGCTCAACAAGTGTTAAACTGCATCATGCTCGATTGCAATTGACATAACTACACATTTTTTTTTTGCTTTAGGTTGAATTTGAGAATAAGGAAATAAAAGTTTCAGTTTGTTATCAGCGTTGATACTATATATTGACAGACTCACTTATGATCCACTAAAAGTAGCTTGACATTGATTTAAATCCAATTTGTGATAAGAGTCCAAGGGAGAGACAATAACAGTAAAAAGACTTTCGTCTAATATCAAACTAGTCCCCATCTGCCTAGCCCCTCTCCTCTGTTTGCACCTAGAATGAAATAACCTCCCTTTCCCTTTTGGGGATATATATATATATATATATATATATATATATATATGAGCAAGGTAATGTTGCTTATATTACTACTTAGACATTGAATATATGAAGAAATACTAATTTTTCTAGCTTTGAGACTAGAGAAAAAGCATATGGTGGTGCCCATAGATTCTTGATAGAAGTTGTTAAGTGGCATTCTAAGAGCTTTAAGTTCTTTAGTTCAGTGACTTCAATAGAATGTGATTGCCTATCCCTGATGGAGACATTCTAGGATATATATAATATGAGCCTCCCATGAAGCTTTTTAGTGGGCAGCCACCAACCTCATATTGAGATGTTCACAAAAGCATTAGGAACATTGCACTTGTACAAACACAATTAAACAACTATAAAGTGGTGAGAGAGGATTGATCATATCACATGCTTGCCGTACATAAACTATATGCATTAGTAGACCAACAAGCTCCGTGTGTGTGTGTGTGCACGTGCGTGCATGTCCTTTCGTCCCAATTCGTCATGTCAAAATCTCTGGCTTCTCTTATTTGTGGGGGAATTAGTGCAGATCTAATGAACACACAGGGGAATTATTGCAGATCTAATGAACACACAGTGACACTTACTTTCAGTACTACATAGATTAGTGCATTAGTTTTAAAGCACTATCCTAACAAAGGATTTTTCCCATGAAATATGAAACTGCTAGTCAGTATTGGGCTGATCAATGGTGATGCTGATTAGGTAGAGAGGAGGGGGTGGTTTGAGATTAATTAAGTTAAGTAAGGTTTGGTGAAATTATTAATCAAAGACTTGCATTAAATATTTGTTGACTGTACTATATGCAGCATATGATGATATGGAATATGTCTACATATCTGTACAAATTTGAAGTCCGCTGACATGTTTGATGGTACTACTATTATAAAGAAATTAGCTTAATCTATCACAGCTAACAAACCGTTTGGACCAGATCAATTGATCATCAAAGTAACCACACAACGCAGTTGAATCTTGATTTCCATCAGGCATCACAGAAAATTTTGTCCAACTCTGACCAAATGCACTTCCATGGACATGGTTGATAGTGATTGCTAAGGTGGTAGCAGTAGTTATGGCAATACATATAGCTGTCTGTTCCTGGGCCCCTTACATTAGGTAGGTTTCGGGATCATTGGTATATTTTATTTTATTTTATGTACATAGACAACGAAAGGTGTATTATAATTAGGGTTTCTTAAGTTGTCTAGGTCATATGATGTTTTGAACGAGATGAAACCGTGATTATTGTAGTTCTATTTAGCAAGAACAGTGTTCTGAGCTGGAGATTATGGTTAATAATACAGTTGACATTGCACAGAGAGAGAGAGAGAGAGAGCATATCTTCTGTTTTTTTTTTGGGTAAACGAATGAGTTTTATAACAAACTAAAAGGTGCAGTGTTAAAATCAAGCTACAACAGCCTACATATCTCAACATGAGATGATCAAAAGAGAAAAATAAATCTAGAAAAGGTGTTGTTTAAGTGACAGTAACATTCACAGATTAATTACATAATTGAAAAAGAACAACTTCATCCTCATGTACCAAAACAAGAGCTAGGTAGCCTCCAATCAAGGGCTAGTTCCCTATTGCGGGGGGTGTTCTTGAATTTAAGTGAGAAAAGTTTGCATCTTACAGTGGTGAGGATGTTTTTCTGGATATGTATAGGATCCCTAAATTCATTGTTAAAAATTCTTTGGTTCCTTTCCCTCCAGATAACATAAAATGTAGTTGTCAAGCACAGTTTCCAAACTGAGTTGATGAGAGCTTTTCCTTTCCAATCATTTGTATAATGTTGTATCAATTATTGCCATGGAAGCCTTAAGAATTGCATATAGCATTTGGAAGATATAAATTCCCAAATTTTTCTTGAGAAAGAGCATTCAAAGTATAGGTGAAGGTGAAATTCAGGTCTCTCCCTACATAATACACACGTTGTACTAGTATTGGGAGAATAACTCTGAATTCTATCCTTAGTTGCCGACCTCTTCTTGATTGCTAGCCATAGAATGAAGCTAGTCCTGGGAATATTGCGACTAAACCAGACAATGTCATGCCAACTAACTTCAAGTTGTTTATTCCTCAATTTTTCCAGTGCTGATTCTGCAGTGTAGATGCCATTACTATTGAGGATCCATTTGACCTTGTCCTACCTATCCACGTTAGGAAGATAATTAGGCACTGAGGCAATGATTTCCATAATTTCCCCATTATGCCTTGCATTGATTCTTGGCCAAACCCACTGGTTATTATGAATTATTTGACTGTCTTTAGCAGAATGGGGCAACCTTGTGTGAGACATAATCCGAGAAGACCAACATAACAATAAAGGCCCTGCAGGATGCCAGTTATCAAACCAAAGTGAAGTATTTCTTCCATCCCTAATTATGCTGAGGAAAAATAATCTAGTTTTATCTCTCATCCTTAGAATCTTCCTCCAGTTCCATGAGCATACGTGGTATTTTTGCTTCCCAAATACTTTTCCCTTTCAGGTGATTTTCCAAGACCCAATCAGACCATATATTGTTTTCATCAGTAACCAAATGCCATAGATGTCTCAACATAAGAGCCTTATTCCAGGCTTGGAGGTCCTTAATTCCCAAACCCCCTTCCTTCTTTGGGAGGCAGGCTTGATCCCAAGCAACTTTAGCTCCTCCAGCTTTGAGTTCCGGACCTGACCATAAGAACCTCCTTAAAAGTTGCTCAATATGTTTTAGCACCTTCTTAGGCAAAATCAAATGACTGGCCAAGTAGATGGCTATACTGCACAATACAAAACGTATAAGTTGAAGTCTTCCAGCAAACGAAAGAAATCTGTTGACCCAAGATTTGATCCTAGATTCAACATTCTCAACAAGTGCCACACAGTCCTGCATCTTCAACTTGGTTGTAATGATTGGAATACCTAGATATTTCAAAGGTAAGCTTCCCCTTGAGTAGCCAAAGCAGTTAAAGATATGAATCATTTGTTCCTCACTAACAGCTGAAACAAAAACGTGGCTCTTCTCCGACTTAGCCCTAAGCCCAGACAATACTGGAAATTTTCCAAGGCCTTTCTTAAAACCATAGTTGAATTAATATCACCATGAGAGAGAGAGAGAGAGAGAGAGAGAGAGAGAGAGAGAGAGAGAGAGAGCATATCATTGTCGCTTTGCAATCAATTTGACGAGCCCAGTGTAATTTTGATGTAGAATTGGTCTCAGCCTATATCAACTATTAGGGCCGTTAATTGAGCCGAGTTTTATGAGTTTATTTTTTAAAATAAGTTTAAAAAATTGTTTAAGTGCGACTCTTTCAAAAAATAAATTGAGCTTAAACCGATCTCGAATAGCTCGATTATTTTACATATAAATAAATTAAGATTTGCAAGCTCGAGCAGAACTTTTTAGGCTCGTTTTAAAAAAAAATGTTCAAACTCGTCTTGTTTAAAACACGGGCCAAACTTAAGTCGAATTCTCTCCAAACCGAAATCATATCAGCCCTATCAACTATGCAAGAGCTAAATAACGAATTAAAAGGTTTCGGCCAGATCAACGGGCTGTGGGCCGAATTAATTTGGGCCCAGTATTGCACATTTTGGAGGATTATGTGGTACAACTGGTCTTTTCTTCGTTTCCAATTTTTCATGTCAATTTATCAAAATAATCAATTGTCTGTTAACTTTTTTCTGGACCTATTCAACCATTTTCTCGTTAAGAGCAATCTCATTTGACCGGGTCGTAGTAAAAAAGCAATCGTCGATCATACATTGAGAGTAAAATATAAAAAATTATCTTAATTTCGTTTAGTATTTTGTACCGATCACAATATGGTCTTAAATTTTCATTGTTTCTCAACTAAAAGATCGATATTAAATGCTTAGTTCAGTTTGTAAAGTGTCGAGTTAACGGTCGTAAAATTATGACATCACATTTAAGGAAAGTAATTTTGCACAAATAACCCAATAGTTTACTCTATGCCTAATTACCCTCCCAACACCTTCTATTAATAGAGATAAACTAGTTAGTTTGCATGCCAATTCCTCAAATGAAATTTGTGGATTATTTTGTTCATAATCTCTTCAAAAAGTCTAGCTTTCTCATATCATGGGTTAAGAACTAAAGTATACTATTCTGGAAATTGAGAACCAACAAGAATTTTTTTTATTTTTTTTGTGCTACCTAAATTCTTGTCACTGTTCCTCTCTTATTTATTTATTTTTTTAGTTTAATAATCAGGGGTGTTCG
>CAUOFW020002679.1:0-45276 GCA_963454935.2 Ilex paraguariensis
CTCCCCTTAGGACATTGACATTGGGCACCTAAATCCTCAAAGTTGTCACCGGCATCCTCGAGTGGGTCTTGGTCAACATCCATGTTGGGGCCTAAGGGTTGTTTAACCAATTTATTATGGTCGTCCCGTCCCATCCCCATATACAAACAAATATCTAAAAATGAAAGGACAAATAAATAAAAGTATATACAAGGAGCAACGTACCTCAACCCATGATAAAAATTATGAGACTTACCTCCATTGTCCGAAAAATCACCTTTTAAATTCAACGATTTACCTTCCTCAGCAACGACGCCAAAAAATGCTTGAGATTATTCATTGTATGCCCTAATCTCTACACATCATCCTATATTATGTGCATGGCTTATACGGATAGGTGAGTGTCACTCTCCCTTGGAATGATGCAAGCAAAAGAGTAAACGTGTGTATGGGATGATAAAAATGTGTGTTTGTGTACAAAAGTGCTCCCTAAGCACAGAGAGACTTTTGAGGGTCGTGTTTTAATTGGAATGGGTATTCCAAGGTCGTCTCCTCAGGGAAGGAAGGTGAATTGTGTTGAAGTCATTTTGTGAGAAATGAAAAGTGTAAAATCTTTTGAGTTTGAGTTTTAGTGAGTGAAGATTGGACATAGAAATATAATGTAAACAAGTGTTGGCTAACCCAAAGAGGTCATTCCAATGGGAATGCCAAATCAACTCAAGACATTCCTCCAATGGTGCCTAGATGTTTGATTGATTCGTAGGAAGCGAGAGACTAAAATAGAGGTGAGGATTCAAGGATACCTTGTGACAAGTCTACAGTGTATCAAGAACTCGCAACCACATCCACACTCAACCTAGTCAAACTAAACTGTCGTACACTACAAGGAGGAATAAAAAAGAGTTAATTTAGCATACCTAAGAGGAATTCTCCCTTTGATTAGCCAACTTAAAGCTTAGCTATTCATATTTAATGCAAGAACATACATAAAGTGAAGAGACATTGTGAAGAAATGAAGATTGAAACTTAAATGAATGCAAGAAAAGTTAAACTATGAAGTAGTGCATTGAATACCCATTTTAAAAGCTTGAAATGAAGAAAACTCAATACAACAATGGTAAAATCTAAAAGGTGTAACTAAACTTGCAATGCACTTGAAATAAATGACATTAAAGGCAATAAATGAAGCTTACAAAAGTATTACAGAAGATTACAAGTCAAATGAGTAGGAGAAATATAAAAATCTAACTTCTCTCTCTAAAACTGTGTCTTTCTCCATGAGATTTTCTATCTACAATTCTCTCCAATGCTGAATAATGTGAAGTGATACTCCTATTTTTGTCCATGGAGGTCTCCTAGGCTGCATGACAGGCTTCCCATCCATAGGTGGCTAACTTGATGGCTTGGGCCGGCTAGGACAAGCCTAGCCAGTAACTTCCTTGCCTTCCCTCGTCTCTCTTTTCCTCATTAATGCTTGGGCCACCAAATTATAAGCTTAGGCAAGGAGCGACATGTATGTGTGTAAGAGATGTTAGGGGACAAGTGGGAGAATCATATGTGGGATTCCCAAGTGGCAAAAATTGAGTTATAGGCTGTCAGACATTTTTTGGGCAACACCTTCCAAAAGATCGATGGAAACCTTCCAGAAGGTTTATGTAGGAACAGAGAAGAAAGTTGTCCAGTGGTCTAAAACTTCCAGAAGGTTTTGGCAGGGCATTAGGCAATTCAAAGTGTAGACCTTTCAGAAGGTTTGTGACCCAACCTTCTGGAAGGTTTTCATCCAATTTGCCTTTTTCTTGGTTTCTTCACCTTCTAATCTTTTCTTTAAGCTATTCCTTCAACTCCATTGTCTTTAAGCACTTCAATGGGGGCTTAACTCAAGCCATTTGCAATTCTTCATCTACATTCACACAAGATTTCATTAAAGAGTAGATTAAACGCATTTCTCCCCAAATTCACAACAAAAGCAAGTGTAAAAGGGCATAACAAGCATATAAACTATGCAATATTTTATGCTAATCATAGGGACTAGCAAAACTCTAAAGTTGGGGGGTGTGATTGGCAAAATATTGCATATCATGTATCTCTTTTCACCCTTTTATACTTGCTTTTGTGGTGAAAATAGGAAAATATGCATTTAATCTAACAATTAATGGAGTTTTGTGTGATTATAGGTAATGAGTGGGTAATGGCATGTGTTAAGCTTCCATCATAGTGCTTAATGACAATGGAGAAGAAAGAGAGGCTTAAAGGGCGGCTCGGAAGGTTAAGAACCAAGAAAATGACAAACCAAGTGAAAACCTAAAAATGCTTGGATCACGTTCACCCTAATCTTCAAACACGATCCCGGACTATGTATGTGGCTTATATGAGTCAGTGAGTATCACTCTCACTTGGGTTCGATGCTAGAAATGGAAAAAATGTGTGTGTGTGCAAAAGTGCACCCCAATCATAGAGAGACTTGCAATGTTGTGTTTTACTTGAAATTGTGTATTCCAAGGTCATCTCCTTAGAGAAGGAAGGTTGAATTTTGGGAAGGTCATTTTGTAAAGAAATGAAAAAGTGTAAAATCTTGTAGTTGTGTGTTTTGGTAAGTGGAGTTTTTGATAAAAATGTAATGAATACAAGGTTGGCTAATCTGGACGGGTCATTCCAATGGGAATGCAAAATCAACTCAAAACATTCTATTAATGTTGTCTTGGTGCTTGATTTATTCATAGGAAGTTGATTAGCACATAATATTGCATATTTGATGGCCTCATTACATGCATTTGAACTTAACTTTACATTTAATTACTTAGAGTTAGTTGAGTTTGTGAATAATATTGAAATCTTGTGGTTGCAGGTAATTATAGCTTAAATGATGGATTTTAGAACCTTGCAACTAAATATGGATGTGTGGTGAAGATATGGAAACATTACTTGAGGATTTGGAGGCTTAAAAGTGAAAGAAATCAAGGAGGTATTGGTGCTTGGCAACATAGGCACCAACACCCGCACCGTTTGGTTATAGTACCTCTATTTTTCTCCTTTGTGACCATGATCCACTTTGAATCTAAAAATTTTTTTTAAAAAAAGAAAGTTGTAGATCTGGATGTCCTCTATATTGTATCTCAATTTCAGCTCAATCGGAGGGTTGGATCAAAAGTTATGACAATTTTACAAAAACTAGTACGGAGCAGGAAAACTACCAGAAAGACCTACTGGTAGTTTTTACTCCAGTAGCCAAAACCTACTGGTAGATCGTTAAAAACCTACTGATAGGTTTTTGCCCAGAATGCCTAAAACTCATGCTCCACTTGCTTGGGGGTTCCACCATTGATTCTCCCACTTGTCCCCTGACATCCCTTACACATTTACATGTTTCCTACACCCTAGTGGAAGAATTTGGAGATAATGGCATTAATGTGGATGGGAGAGAAGGGGGCAGCCATAATGGGTGCAGGCTAAACTCTTCTTAGCTTGTCCAATGCATAAAATCACCCCCCATTGATGGGAGGCTTGCACACCCATGCTAGGGGGACCACCATGGAAAAAAATGTAAGGCTCCTTCACCATATATTCAACACTCCACAAGCAGTTTGGGGGTGGCTACCTAATCTTAGAAAGCTCCAAGGAAGAAGATGATGAATAGTAGATAGAAATTTATGTTTTTGCATTTTCCTTTCCATTTCAGTTGTAGTAAGCTTTAAATTTCTTGTAATCCTTAACTCTTGCACTTTAATCTCATTTATTTCAAGTATATTGCAAGCTTAATTACATGTTCTAGTTTCCACCATTGTTGCTTTCAAGCTTTCTTCATTTCCATGCTTTAAAATGGGTATTGTATTTCTTTCTTTATAGTTCAAGTTTTCTTGCTTTAAGTTAAGTTTCAATCTTTATTTCTTCATTATGTCTCTTTACATTATGCATGTCTTTCCTTTTTGCATGAGTAGCTAGATTTTAAGTTGGCTAATTCAAGGGAGAACTCCTCTTAGGTATGCCAAATCAACTTACTTTCTTTCCTCCTCTCAGAGTATGATGGTTTGGTTTGACTGGGTTAAGAGTGGATGCGGTTGTGAGTTTTTGATATCTCGTTGGCCTGATCACGGGTTATGCTTGGATCCTCACTTCCATCTTGTCCCTAGCTTCCCATGAATCAATCATTCATCTAAGCTCTATTCGAGGAAGGCTTCGAGTTGATTTGGGATTCCCATTGGAATGACCTCTTTGGATTAGCCAAAACTTGTTTTATTTCATTTCCATCAAAAACACAAATCACCAAACTCAAAACTCAAAAGATTTTACACTTTCCTATTCAAAAAATCACCTTCACCACACTTGAACTTTCCTTCCTTGAGGAGACAACCTTGAAATACTTTTCCAATTAAAACACGACACTCAAAAGACTCCTTGCGCTTGGAGAGCACTTTTGTTCACACACACACACATTTTGTACATTTCCTTCATTCCACCACCACCATTTCATTGTCCCTTTTTTTTACATCATTCTGAGGGAGAGTGACATTCCCCTATCCCGATAAGCCATACACATATTGAGGGAAGATGTTAGGAGATTAGGGAGTACAACAGAAAACGTCAAGCAAAAATGAGGGACTAATGTGGAGGTGTAGGCTCAAGCATACCCTGTGACAAGTCTACGGTGTATCAAGAGCTCACAACCACATCCGCATTCAACCTAGTCAAACCAAGCACCTTACACTACGAGGAGGAATGAAAGAGAGTTGATTTAGCATACCCAATAGGAAATCTCCCTTGGATTAGCCAACTAAAAACTTAGCTATCCATAGTTATAGCAAAAACATTCATAACGTAAAGAGACATGGTGAAGAAATGAAACATGGAACTTGTATTAATGCAAGAATAGAGTTAAGCTACAAGAGAAATGACATTCATAATCAAAATACAAATATCGAAGGCAAATACGCACATGTAAATCTTGAAATGTTAGAATATGTAGTTAAACTTGAATCCACTTGAAATAAAGGAGATTAAAGTTTAAGAAGTAAATATTACAAGTGATTTAAAGCTTACTACAACTGAAATGGAGAAGAAAATGCAAAAACCTAACTTTCTCTCTCTAGAACTTCATCTTTTTCATTGGGGCCTTCTCTCTCTAAAAACTTGTGTAGCGGAATAATGGTGCAAGGATCCTTCAGTTTCATCCATCAGCCCCCCCTATTGTCTATGAGAGTTAACTTCCCATTAATGGGAAGTGATTTGACACTTGCACAAGCAAGGACATGCCAAGCCTATAACCTACCATGCCTCCCTCTTCCATGCACTTTCTTCCAAAGTCAAATTCTAGGTGTAGGAAGGCATGATTTTATGTAGAATATGTCAGGGGATGTGTGGGAGAAGCAGAATTGGACCCACAGAGCAATTGGAGAAGAGATTGCAGCTTTCTAGCATTTCAGGGTAAAACCTACGGTAGGTTGATAAAAAAACCTACAGGTAGGATTTTGCAGGACAACAATAGAACAATTCCAGTGCGCAAAACCTATCGGTAGATTTTGACAAAACCTATCGGTAGATTTTGACAAAACCTATCGGTAGATTTTGACAAAACCTATCAGTAGGTTTTGGCAAGGGCATCAGTAGAAGATTTCTAGTGTACAAAACCTACTGGTAGAACTATGACCAAACCACCGGTAGGTTTTCACTTGATTTTCCATTTTCTTGGTTTCTTGAATTTTTGAGCTGTGATATTATAAGACTAATTAAACTTTGATAGAGTTTCAATGATAACATTTCAGAGAAAAAGATTGTACAAGGGCCTAAAGTCAATAAACATCAAACTTTCATGCAACATCCACACATTCTGTAAGAGAATTGGACGAAGAGCTAATTGAGTGCAATGTTCGAACACCAATCCACGTTCAAACACCATCTTGAAATAATTGAGGGCCCCTAGGATATTGCTAGGGAGATGGTAAATGGTGTGTTGTAGCTATTCCTTGAGAAGAAGAACAAAGAGCTACTTGAGTACTATGTTTGAATGCCAATCCATGTTCGAACACCATCTTGAAATAATTGAGGGCCCCTAGGACATTGCTAGGGTGAAGGCATGTGGCATGTTGCAGCTCTTCATTGTGGAGGACAAAAGCCACTTAAGTATTACGTTCAAACTCTAGTCAGCATTCGAATGCCCATCGCAAAAAGACAGGACTCCAGGTTACAAAATGATTGGATTTCCATATGGATATTGTGGCATTCATTTGGACTTCAAACACTTGGGTCTCAACTTTTACCTCCTCCTCCTTGCCTATAAATACCCCCTTTTTGGACTTGTAAAAGAGAGATCTTTTAGAAGAAGAAGAAACCCTCCAAAAATAACTAGTTTTCTTCTACTTTCATTAGTAGTTTCATTAGCTTCCATTGTAAAAGCTTCTTTCTTCACTTAGAGAAGTGAAACTCTTCCACCTTTCTAGCTCTTTTGTAGCCTTGAAGGGTGGGAAGTGATTCATTCATTCTTCATCGAAGATAGGCTCATTGTGTAGTTTATCTTATCTTGTAAACTCCTCTACTTGGAGGGATGAGAATCACTCACTTTTCTAGCTTTCTCAAGGCCATGAAGAGTGAGTAGTTTCTCATTCACTCTTTAGTAAGAGATGATGGATATGTGTAAATCTTTTGGAAGTTATATTTTAGCATTTCATTTATGCTTAATGACTTGATCTGAAATATGTACACCCATGTGTAGGCGGTCAAGTTGTAGTAATAATCCGGTGAAGTCCGAAGTCGAATCCATTGGGAACTATGATCAGTGTTTCTGAAGTAAGCAATAATAAATACCAAGTAACTTGGAAATTTCGAGTGTTTGGAGTGGTGGGGATTCCTTGAATAGAATAGAAGATTCTTTTTAAGAGTTTTCTAGACAAAATATAAGATTCTCAAAATGAAACAGCCACCATTTAGCTCAAGGATCAGGACATGTAATAGAGTATTTATTTTGTTATGTTTGTGTTTTATAACTCAATTAACTCCCATGTTAACAACAAGTTAATCGGAAGATAAAGATAGACTGTGAGACTTAATCACATGATTCCGATGCCTTTCTAGAAGTTTACAAGAATTGTTTGTGCCAAGACTTAACCCGTCTACAAACAAGCAAGTGTTTCTACAAGGCATCCAACCATGGCATTAATGATCAATTCTTTAAATAAAGCGCAATGATAGTGGGGATTGAAAGGTTGTCAAAAAGAGCTAGCCGGGGTACTTGTATTGAACAAATGGATCTTTCTATGTAGGAGTCATCCGTATCATAGATGGAACCCTGGTTATACAAAGGACGTCAATCTTTGCTAGGTACATTCAATCACCCAATGAACAGGTGGAGTATAAACCATTAAAGCATGAAGAAGTTGCACAAACATAACTTTCGGATAATCTTTACATATTCATCACCTCTTACTAAAGAGTGAATGAGGAACTACTCACTTTTCATAGTCTTGGCAAAGCTAGAAAAGTGTGTGCTACTCATCCTTCTAAGTAGAGACGCTACTAAGTAAAGCAAACTAAACAAAGAGCTTTTATTCAATGAAGAATAAGTGAATCACTTTCCACCCTTCACGGCTTTGGTAAAGATCTAGAAAAGTGGAAGAGTTTCACTCTTCTAAGAAAGAAGGATGCTCAAGCAATGGAAGTGAAATACATGAACAATAAAAGTAGAAGAAAACTAGTTGCTTTTGGAGGGTTTCCACCACAACCGAAAGATGAACTACCTCTCTTGATACTTTATAAATAAAAGCAAGTACAACTACAAGGGGAGTCTAAGCCTCCATCATGGTTGTCACAACATGAATGTAAAGACTTAGCATAAGTAAATGAAAGAGTTCAACTACAAGGGGAGTCTAAGCCTCCATCATGGTTTATATAAATGGAAAATGAAAGCATAAACATGAAATGTTCAAGAACTAGATTACTAAAACACTCTTACTTTAGAAGAATAAACATTGATCCCTCCTTTCTCTACAAGAGGAAGAATGCTTTTAAACTCCCAACATGGGAGTATTTATAGGCAAGGAAGGAGAGAGGAGTAGGAGATAAGAGAGGATGAGTGAATAGTGTTTGCTGCCCATGGAAATCAACTATTTTGCAGGCAGTCTGCAGAGGGACGTTCGAACATGATCTGACGTTCGAACGTTAAGTTTGTCTTTTCTTTCAGGACGTTCAAACGTTGGATGACGCTCGAACATTGTTTGTGTCTTTGCTTTGAGGGCGTTCAAATGCCCGATAGCGTTTGATTTCTTCCACTCAAGTGGGCTGTGGTCACTGACTTGGTCACTTCCATACGTCTTGAACAACCATGACTTTTCACTCAGCAACTTGGTTCTCAGTCGCTCAGGACAACGTTCGAACGTGGAGTGATGTTCGAACGTTGTACTCAAGTACTTTTGGTTCTTCTTTCTTACTGCAACATGCCAGATGCCAGTAGTGTAGTCTTTTCAGGATTCCAGAGGACGTTCGAATGTGCTTTGGCATTCGAACATGGTACTCAAGTGCCTTAGCATTTCCCTTTGTTGACTGCAACACGCCATATCTCATCAGCTGGTCTTGTCAGGGTTTTCAGATGACGTTCGAACGTTCTTGCTTTGTTCCACCCTTCTGAGATTTTGTTCCCTATTGTGCTGGTGTTACATTCAAGTGTGATTTTTGTTGTTCTTGAGCCTTTGTTCACCTTAGGACCTGAAATGTCATTACTTAAACTCCATCAAAGCACAATTAGTCCAAAAATACACAGAAAAATTGTTAACTTTATGCACGAATCACTTAATGCTTTATCTTTTGATTGCTTATTGAATGATTGAATGCATCTAGCAAAGCTAAAGTATTTTGTACAACCATGATTCCTTTCTAAGACAAGATGACCCTTAGCATAGGAGGATTCATTAGTTCTTTGCAAGTACTCCAGCTAGATCTTCATAACTACATTTCAATCTTCACTATTATTGTGCTTCAACTAAGAATAGAATACTAACACAGTGGTTGGATGACTTGGAGAATTACTTGCTTGTTTATAAATGGGTTGAGTCCCGGCATTGACAATTTCTGTAAATCTCTTCAAAGACATCAGAATCATGCTCTTAATTCTTAAAGTTGATAATGCTCTTATTTCTCACAGTTCATCTTTATCCTCCAATTAACTTGCTATTGACATAGGGGTTAATTGAGTTCTCGAGCACAAATATAACAACCGGATGATTGACTACATGTTCAGATCCTCGAGCTAAATGGTAACTTTTACATTTGAAAGAATATTATATTTTGTCTAGAAAATCCCTTTGAGAGAATCTTTTATTTTGTGAAGGAAATTTCATAAACATCATAACTTCAAATCTCAAGGGTTCCAGTCACTTTGGTATCTGTCATTATTTACTCCAAAACACCAACATTAGTTCTTGTGGATTTGACTCTGGACTTAATCAGATTATAACTACAACTTGACCACCTGCTCTTGGGTGTACACATTTCGGATCAAGTCAAGCCGTTCGTTAAGCCTTCCCTTCTTCTCCATTGTCTATAAGCACTATGATGGAAGCTTAACACATGCCATTACCCACTCATTACCTACAATCACACAAAAATCCATTAATTGTTAGATTAAATGCATTTTCTCCCATTTTCACCACAATAGCAAGTATAAAAGGGTGCAAAGAGATACATGATATGCAATATTTATGCTAATTATACCCCCCAACTTGATTTTTGCTAGTCCCTAGCAAACTTTATTTTCAAACCACAAAGCATAAAACTAAACAATCCACTCATGCAAGGTAATTCACCAAACAAGCAAAATGCAAAAATCACAATGCCATTAAATTAACGACTTTGAGTAAGATGGAACAAAACAAATGTGGTTCTTTTCATTCTTTACTTCCAAAAGTTCAGTAAAAGGATTTACAATTCAAAAAAAAACACCCAAAAATCCTAGAGACTTTTCTACTAGGCCGACAATTCTAATCCTATCTATGCAACAACTAAAACCACAAAGAACAAAGACAAAACATCCTACTCATCATCCTCATCTCCAGCCTCATCGTCGTTACTCTCATACTTGTTCTCCTTCGCATCACTGGAGTCATCGTTGCCGAAACCCTATACCTCGATGATTATAGAAGCCATGGGGGCAGAAGTAGAGGGTCCAGTAGAAGGAGGCTGAGGTTCACCAGGGATTGGCTCTCCAAGGAAAGTGTGCTAAAAAATCCTGGTCATCATCAATGAAAGCCCAAGCATAGTCCCCTCCAAGGCATCTAAGCGCTGCACAACTATGTGGGGAAGGGAAGAGGTAAAAGGTCTAGCAGTCGATGACACATTAGTAGATGACTCAGGTCTAGGGGCTCTAGCTGTCTCACCGCTACTCATCGCTGTCCTCTTACTGTTATAGGATTTCCCGATAGCTCCAAATTCAGGAGGTAGTAACACATTAGAGACATATGCCTTGACCTTACTGTCGTAGCACATCCTTGTGACTAGATTGACGAATGGGAGATTCGCCTTCAACTTTCTGGCCTGAGCGAACTCTTTCATGAACTCCCAGATCAATAAAGTCATATTCATTCTCTTCTTAGTCATAAATGCATGGAGGAGGGCGAGATTCTCCACACCCTGGGGGATCAAATTGTAGTGTAATATCTTGTTCATGACCCCGTATGAGTGCTTGAGGCCCCCAACTTGAATTGTCCCTTTGCATATACTCAAGGAGTGATTTTCTCCCTTGGACATTATGTGGATACACTGGGCTATTGGGAGGCCTCTGATACTTCATCAACGTCGCAATCAAGTCAGGGGTAATCTCAAAGACCTTCCCTCTTCCCTCTCACATTGGTTTTGAGTATGCAAAGGTCCTCGTCTACCACATTCAACCTCTTATAAAACTCCCTACACATCGTCAGGTTATATCTATTAACCAGCTCAAACCAAATCTTAATCCCATGCCCCTCTATCACTTTTACGATCTCATCAGTTGGGCTGAGAGTGGGCCTATCCACGTGACGCTTGGACGTCACATTCTTCTTGTCTATGCTCTTCGTATAAGCATCATTACATTTTTTTCCTCCTCTCCCCACTCTCTCCACTGGTACCCTCCTCTGCCCTCTTGCAGGAACTCATAGCCATTCATTTTGTATGGGCCATGAGTATCAACAGTGCCCCAAATGCCACGAAGGCCAAAACCCACATCGAAAGTCGCTCAATGGGATTAAAAGAGTTAAGAGAGAGCTTACCTATGCAATCCATTTCAACGAATTTCAAGCTTTTGGAGAAGACCAAAATGAAATGGAATTAGGGGGAAAAGATGGGAAAACTAGGGGTTTGTGATAGATTCAATGAATTGCAATGAAATTCAAGCAATAATAGCTCCTAGTGATGAAATATGGAAGATTTGAATGATGGGTGAGGGGTGTTTAAAGTTTGGAGGAGATTAGAGAGAGAGAAATGCTTGGTTGGTCGAGAACTATGGAGGAAATGAATATTTTCCCCATAAAAATGAACTTAATCCCTCGATTTTTAGCTTTCTGGGCAAAACCTACTAGTGTCAAAACCTACAGGTAGCTTTTAGGTTTTTTTTTCCCCAAAACTTGCATGTGCTCTCATTTTCATTTTTCTCCAATATATTTCAACCTCTACACATTCTAAAAATCTATTTATGACCTCTACTCTACCAAAAGCCTGAACTATGCTTGTGAACCACGATTGAGTGACCATGCCCAAATTCATTTATGAAATAGCAATATGATTTGAAATTTTGATGCTTTCATAAACATAAGACATGGATTTCTAAATCTAAATACCAAAATGAATACCTAAATTGTAAAGCACAAATTCAAATAGTAAAGGCATTCCTAATTCCTCTGAAATATCAAAAGTTTGAGCAATATTCCCCCATCCCACAAGCATAGGGCAACATGACGACATTGTTCAAAAACCTGAACTAAACACACATAAGCATCACGATGACTTTAAATGCTATTCTAGAGTATGCACCTACACATTCATTTTCAAACTTGTGTGTATGTGAAATGAACATGTAATTTAAACATTTACCCACGAAATTCACATTTACCTGGCTATCCAAATTCATCTTTGATGCAAAACTAACCAAGGGTTTCTCTAAAAAATGAATAACACTATGACTATCCTAGCATGCTCTCCATGTTTATATGTGAGATAGAATCTTATGCACAAACCAAAGTTTGCTCACATATAATCCAAAAATGAAGTACATACACAAAAATGAAACAACCTTGGCATAATCTCATGAAAGGAATGTTAGGGCACTCGAAAGTAAAATCAACTTCTCTTTTAATCTCCATGCACTAACTTGGACCAAGTGTATATGGCTTATAATGATAGGTGAGTCTCACTCTCTCTCGGGTTTGGTGCTAGAAATAGAGAAAATGTGTGTGTATGCAAAAGTGCTTTCCAAGCGAAGAGAGACTTTGAGTGTCATGTTTTACTTAGAATTAAGTATTCAAAGGTTGCCTCCTTAGGGAAGGAAGGTAAAATTGTGTGAAGGTGATTTTGTGAAAATGAAAACGTGTAAAATCTTTTGAGTTTGTGTTTTGGTAAATGGAGTCTTTGCTAAAAATGCAATGAAAACAAGGTTGGTTAATCCAAAGAGTTTATTCCAATGGGAATGCCAAATCAACTCAAAATATTCTTCCAATGGTGCCTAGGTGTTCGAATGATTAGTAGGAAGTGAGGGACTAAAGTGGAGGGGTAGGCTCAAGCATACCCTGTGACAAGTTTACGGTGTATCAAGAGCTCACAACCATGTCCACACTCTCAACCTATTCAAACTAACCACTTTACACTACGAGGAAGAATGGAGGAGAGTTGATTTAGCATACCCAAGAGGAAATCTCCCTTAGATTAGGCAACATAGAACTTAGCTACTCATATTAAGTGAAAAGACATATAATGTAGGAAGAGACATGGTAATGAAATGGAGATTAAAACTTGTATTAATGCAAAGAAAAGTTAACTACAGAGATAAGTGCATTTAAAACCCATTTGGAAAGCTTGAGAAGAAAAACTTAATGTAACAATGGTAGATTCAAAAATACACAACTAAACTTAAAATACACTTGAAATAAATGACATTAAAGTGCATTAAATGAAGATTACAAGAGTCTAACAGCTTATTACAAGTGAAATGGGTAAGAAAATGCAAAAATTCAAACTTTCTCTCTCTAAACTATGTTTTCTTCCTTGAGCTTCTCTCTTTAAAATGCTGAATAATAATCTACAATGGTGTAACTCCTTTGCATTTCATCCATGAGGCTCCTATATCCTATGTGTGCAGGCCTCCCATCAATGGATGGTGAGTTGATGGCTTGGACAAGCCTAGCTTGAAACCCTCCAGGCTCCCTCTTTCTCTATCTTCCTCATAAATGCATTGGCCTCCAAACTCCAACCCTACGTGTAGGGAGCCATGTTGGGATGTGTAACATGTCAGGGATGTGTGGGAGAAGCAATGGTGGGACCCCCATGTGGCAGAGCTTGAGTTGCAGAATCTGGCATTTTTCTGCAAAACCTTCTAGAAGGTCGAAGCAAAACCTTCCGGAAGGTTAGCCGTAGATCCAACTCTAGTGTGCAAAATCTTCTGAAAGGTCGATGACTGATTAACCCTAATTAATGCATAATTTAATTAATTTAATAGGTCAATTGTGTTAGTTAAACAAAGTTAAAATAGTCAAAATAAGTCAAATTAGGATTAGTGTATGAACTAGGGGTAATGCATTAATTGTTGTTCTTTTCAGGGTTTTGTGCTTCAAAGCTACAAACTATTGGAGAGCAAATTGTGTCAAAGCTACAAACTACTAGGAGCCAATTGTGTCAAAGCTACAAACTACTGGGGAACCAATTGTGTCAAAGCTAGAAATTACTGGGTGCCAATTGTCAAAATTACAAACTTTAGGGAGCAAATTATCAAAGCTAAAAATAAAGGGGGATCAAAGTGTAATTCAAAGCTGCCAAACAAGACTTTCATCTTCCCTTGTTGCCTATAAATACCACTCCTTAAGAATTGTGAAGCATCCATCTTTTGGTAGTGGAAAACCCTCTAAAAGTATTATTGCTTTCTTTAAGTATTGCTTTCTTTTATTATATTATTGCTTTCTTTTAATTTATTAGTTCTTTTACTTCCATTGTTTGAGCTTCCTTCTTCCCTTAGAGGAGTGAAACTCTTCCACTTTTCTAGAGCTTGTCAAAGCCGTGAAGGGTGGAACGTGATTCACTCATTCTTTATCAAAGATCGGCTCCTTGTGTAATATGTTTTTTAGCTTTACCAAAGCCATAAAGAGTGAGTAGTTTCTCATTCACTCTTTAGAAAGAGGTGATGAACATGTATAAATCATCCAGAAGTTATATTTGTGTATTTCATTTTCTTTTAAATTCTTAGTTTTAAAGTGCGTATTAAATGTATTCTCTCTTAGTTTATGCTTTTGTGCAGTAGCTTAGGTCCAATTTTAATTTCTTCATAATGTCTTCTCATTACATTGTTGTCTTTACCTTAAGCATGAGTAGCTAAGCCTTTAAGTTGGCTAATCCAAGGGAGACCTCCTATTGGGTATGCCATTTCAACTCAATTTTCTTCCTCCTCTTAGAGTATGATGGTTCGGTTTGACTGGGTATAGGGTGGATGGGATTGTGAGTCTTTGATATCCCGTAGACTTGTCATGCGTTATGCTTAGATCCTCAGTTCCATCTCATCCATAGCTTCCCACAAATCAATTGTACATCTATCCTCTTGGAGGAACGATTCGAGTTGACTTGGTATTTCCATTGGAGTGAACCCTTTGGATTAGCCAACATTTGTTCTATTTCATTTTCATCACAATCACAAACCAACCATCAACCAACAAAAGATTTTACATTTTATTTTTACAAAAAATCACCTTCATGATGATACACCTCCTTCCCTAAGGAGACAACCTTGGAATACGATTCCAAGTAAAACCCGACAAGCAAAAGTCTCTCTGCGCTTGGGGAGTATTTTTGTTCACACACACACACACACACACGCACACATTTCATACATTTCATTCACCCACCATTTCGTTGCCCTTTCTTTTGACATCATTCTAAGGGAGAGTGACACTTCCCTCCACACATACACTATACGCATTGAGGGATGATGTTCGGAGGTGAGGATATACGACAACGAAAACAACTAAGCATTTTTGGCACCGTTACTGAGGATAACAAGTGTGGAATTAAGAAGGTGATTTTTGGACAACGGAGGTAAGTCCCGTGATGTTCATCATGGGATGAGGTATGTTGATCCTTGTATGTACTTTTGTTTGTTTACATTTTTATTTGTAGATAGTTCTGTTATATGTGGGGTCAGAACGAACAAAACTGACTAGTTAGACAACCCTTGGGCCCAAATATGAACATTGAACAAGACTCACTTGAGGATGAAGGTGATAATTTTGAGAATGTAGGTGCCAATCCAAACATGCAACGGGGTGGGGGAGGACAAGAACCTAGAATGCCCAATCCACGAATAGAATTTCCCCCTCCCGTGAATGGAGGGAACAACATCCACCTTGAGCCTCTAACAAGGTCAATGAGGGATTTCCTTCAACCCACACGAAGCACCACACCCTCATGCATCCTCCTACCATTCCAAGCTCATCTCTTCCTAGTTAAGCCATGGATATTGCAACTACTTTCCACTTTCCATGGAATTGAAAAGGAAAACCCCTATTTGCACATAAAGGATTTTGAGGAAATAGTTGCAACCTTTCTCACCACTCATGGTATGGAAGACATAGCTAGGCTAAAATTGTTCCCTTTTTCCCTAAGAGATAAGGCAAAAATGTGTCTTACTTCCTTGAGGCCTCAATCTATAACATCTTGGAACTAAATGCTCTCTGAGTTTTTAAAAAAAAAAGAATTTGTGCATAAAACCACCACTTCAAAAAAAATAAATTCAAAACTTTTCAGAGAAGCCCAATAAGAAATTCTACCAATGTTGGGAATGGTACAAGGAGTTGCTACAATCCATTCCACACCATGGCTTTAAGCCATGGCAGTTGGTATGTTTCTTCTATGAGGGAATCACACCAGGCCATCGACAGTTCATAGATATGATGTGTAATGGAGAGTTTTTAAGTAAGAACACCGATGAGGCCTTAGACTACTTTAATACATTGGCATAAAATGCAGAATCATGGGACATTATGGATCCCACCAATGTACCAAGGTCTTCTCCTCAATGGAATAGCCAAACTCATGGGGGAGGGATTTATGACTTGAGAGACCGGGAAGACTTGTTTTCCAAAATTACCAAGTTGTCTAGGCAGGTTGAGAGTCTTGAGGTAAATAGGAGACACAAGGTGTCAAATGTTTCAAAAATTGAGGAGGGTTGCTCAATTTGTGAGAGTGTAGATCATTCCATATCGAAGTGTCCTAAAATTTTGGCAGTTAAGGAAGTGTATCACAAGCAAGTCAATGCCTTTAACCAAACAAGGCAATTATTCTCTCCATATTCAAATACTTACAATCTGGGTTAGAGCAATCACTTGAACTTTAGTTAGAGAAATGAGAATTCCACTCCTCATGGTTCAAATGCATACACACCTCCCGTGCCTTATAGGCAAAATCAATTTCAATCCCAAGGTCAAGTGTCTAGCTCCCAATAGTCTTGGACCAATTTGCAAGGCTATTCATCAAACCCACCACCATAGCATTTTTCAGCATGTCCACCTCCACAAAGCTTTTCCCAAGGGCCATCCAATCCTCCCACCTATCAACCTCCCCACTAGAGAAATTTGGAGGATATGATTCATGCTTTCATTCAAAGTCAGACTACCATCAACAATCAAAATGCCACAACTTTTAATGACATTCAAGCCCAACACACAAAGCTGACAAGCTCTATGGGGGCATCACAACAAGAGAAAGGGAAATTCCCCGCTCAACCTCAAGAAAACCCTAGAGGTCAACTTATCATTGAGTCATCGGAGCCCCTAAGAGAGAGTTGTGAACAACTCAAGGCAGTTACCACCCTTCGTAGTGGCAAACAAATTGTTAAGACCATTGTGTCAAAAGTCTCACCCAAGGCCACATTGCCAAAAGAAAAAGAGACCATGGGTGACACCATCGAAGATGGAGTGAGTGAGAAGAGAGAAAGTGAGGTAGTTGAGAGAAAAACATTAGTTGATGAAAAAGTGTTTGTTTCCCCCATGCCTGCTCCTTTTCCCAATTATTTGAAGCCACCCGTCAAGGTGGCTAATTATTCTGATATCATTAAAATGTTTAAGCAGGTGAAAATAAACATTTCACTCCTTGATGCGATAAAGCAAATTCCATCTTGTGCAAAGATCTTGAAGGAATTATGCACTTTGAAGAGAAGGCTCAATGTTCACAAGAAAGCATTCCTCACTAAGCAAGTGAGTTCAATTTTAAGGACAAACACCCCTCCAAAGTTTAAAGACCTCGACTGCCCCACCATTACCATAACAATCAGGAATTATCGTATGGAGCAAGCACTCCTTAATTTGGGGACTAGTGTGAACCTCTTTCCGTACTTTGTGTACCAACAACTTTCAAAGAATTGAAGCCAACTACAATCACGCTTCAATTAGCAGGTCGTAGTGTTCGGACACCAAGGGTAGTAGTTGAGGATGTTTTAGTGCAATTCGATAACTTTTACTTTCCTGTTAATTTTATTGTGCTTGACACTCACCCGATTGCAAATCTTAGCTCAAAAATTCCTATAATACTTGGTAGACCTTTCTTGCTACATCTAATGCTGTGATTAATTATAGGAACAGTCTTATGAAGCTAGCATTTGGGAACATGACAATGGATCTCAATGTGTTCAATTTGTCCAAGCAACTGGGGGATGACGAGGA
Organism: Ilex paraguariensis; assembly: GCA_963454935.2. Classification (NCBI taxonomy): domain Eukaryota; kingdom Viridiplantae; phylum Streptophyta; class Magnoliopsida; order Aquifoliales; family Aquifoliaceae; genus Ilex; species Ilex paraguariensis. The sequence goes on from CAUOFW020002679.1 coordinate 17,847, forward strand.
GGTACATGAGATTAACCGGATCGACACCTTGGTAGAGGAGCACTTGGAGCTAATGAGCACCTTCAAGTTCGAAGAAGAGGGAATTTTTGATATAAAAGAGGTTGATGAGCAAGATGAGTTGGAGAGTTTGAAAGGGGTGGAGAGATGGACTTCTACATTTGAGTAGCTTCCACATCAAGAAAAGAAAATCTTTCCATCGGATATACAAAAACCCGTGTTGGAATTGAAGCCACTACCATCCATTACTATTTCTTGACCAAGTATTGGAACAAGTAGCGGGACATCTATTCTATTGCTTTTTAGATGGATATTCTGGCTAGAATCAAATCGAGATTACATTGGAAGATCAAGAGAAGACCACCTTCACTTGTCCCTATGGTACTTTTGCCTACTGTCGCATGCCTTTTGGGCTATGTAAGGCCCCAGGGACTTTTCAACGTTGCATGATGGGGATCTTCAGTGACGTGATGGAGAAAATAGTAGAGGTCTTTATGGATGACTTTTCAGTGTTCAGGGATTCATTTGAAGGATGTCTGAGAAATTTAGAGAAAGTTCTAGCGAGATGCGAGGAAAAGAACTTAGTCCTCAATTGGGAAAAGTGTCACTTCATGGTGATAGATGGAATTGTTCTTGACCATGTAGTTTCAGTAAGGGGTATCAAAGGTGGAGGCCATCTCTAACCTCCCTATGCCAAGAATCGTCAAGGATATCAGGTCGTTTTTGGGCCATGCTGGTTTTTACCGTCGCTTCATAAAAAATTCTAGTACATTGGCCTGACCTTTGACCAATTTATTGTCTAAGGATATCTCATTCGAGTGGTCGATTAGTTGTGAGGCATCTTTTACAAAACTCAAAAACATGCTTACCACACCTCTAATTATTCAACCACCCAAATGGGATTTACCTTTTGAGCTTATGTGCGACGAGAATGATTAAGCAGTCGGCGCAGTGCTCGGTCAAAGAAAGGAGAATTGACCTTATGTAATATACTACGCTAGCAAGACACTCAATGAAGCTCAAATGAACTATACTACCACATAAAAAGAGTTGCTAGCCGTAGTGTTTGCATTGGATAAATTCCGATCCTACATCATAGGTTCACCGATAGTTGTCTATATTGGTCACTCTGCCTTAAAGTATTTGTTGTCTAAGCAGGATGCCAAACCAAGACTTATCAGGTGGATCCTCCTACTCTAAGAGTTCAATATGACAATCAAAGACAAAAAGGGAGTAGATAACGTGGTGGTGGACCATTCTTCCCGACTAGTGGTGCAAGAGGCCAATAAGAACATTCCTATCCCTGATTCCTTCCTTGATGAACATTTACTATCAATTCATTCTATTTGTCCTTGGTATGCTGACATATTTAATTATATTGCAACAGGACAAATACCACCGCATTGGAGTCCAGAGGATGGAAGAAGATTTATGGCAGATATGAAGTACTTCTACATCGACAACCCGTACCTGTTCAAGTATTTCCCTGACCAAGTCATGCAGAGATGCGTATCAGAGAATGAACAGAGGGATGTCCTTGCATTCTATCATTCACAAGCATGCGGTGGCCATTTCTCGGCGAAAAAGACCTCGGCAAAAATTCTTCAGTCATGTTTTTATTGGCCCTCTCTTATAAAGGATTGTATTTCATTTTGTAAAGAGTGTGATAGATGCCAATGTTTGGGTAGCTTACCCGAAGGAACATGATGCCCCTTTCCCCTATGCTTGTTATCAAAATATTTGATTGCTGGGGTATCAACTTCGTGGGTCCCTTCCTCTATGTCGTTTGGCTATCTATACATTCTACTAGCAATAGACTACATGTCCAAATAGGTGGAGGCTATCCCAACCAGGACTAATGACCACCGGGTTGTAGTCAAGTTTCTCAAGAAAAATATTTTTTTGAGGTTTGGGATGCCTCGTGCTATGATAAGTGATGATGGATCACATTTCTGCAATAGGCTATTTGCATTTTTAATGTTTAAATATGGCATCACACATAAGGTGTCCACTGCATACCACCCACAAACCAATGGGCAAGCTGAGTTGGCCAATAGGGAGATTAAAAATATTTTAGAAAAGATGGTGAATCCAAATAGGAAAGATTGGTCAAATAGACTGACCGATGCCTTATGAGCTTACTGTACAACCTACAAGACTGTCTTAGACATGCCTCCCTACCTAGTTGTCTATGGAAAGGCTTGCCATTTGCCAGTTGAGATGGAACACATGACTTATTGGGCCATAAAGAATGAACTACAATTTGAGAATGGCTGGAGAGCATAGGAAGCTAGAATTGAATGATATGGAAGAAATTCGAAGAGACGCGTATGAGAGCTCTAAAATTTCAAAAGGGCGGGCTAAGATCTTTCATGTCAAATCCATTGTACAAAAGTCATTCAAGCCCGGCCAAAAAGTGCACTTGTACAACTATTGTCTCTTGATATTCCAAGGCAAACTCCGATCCCATTGGGATGGGCCTTATCTTGTCAAGGTGGCCTACCCCAATGGAGCTATGGAAGTCACAAACCCCGAGAATGGCCAGACATTCAAGGTCAATGGTGATTAACCTTAATTAATAAATAAATTAGAATAGTTAATAAAGTCAAATTGGTGTGATAAAATAACTAAAAACTAGAACTTAAGGTCAATTAGGGTTTGTGTGGGAATTAGGATTTTATGTGTATTATATTTAAAATTTTTAGGGTTTAATGCAGAATTACTACACAATGCAAGGAACAAAGTATGGAGGCTTCAAACTACAAACGCTAAAGTGTAATTTCAACAAGTGAATAGTCAGCAAACATGCAAGTAGGAATTCTAGCAAGCTCCAATCGTCCAGATGGTGGGAGTGCCATCTGGGCGGTCCACCAAAGTTGACTAACATCTATCTCTCCACCTCATGTTGTCCTCTTCCTATAAATTGGCATGGACTCTTCCATTTTCAGAAGGCCGAAAAAACCATGAGTCCAAGAGAAGTTTAGAGAGGGAAAAGAGAAAAAGAAAGAAAGAAAAGAGAAAAAGAGAAAGAGAATTTGCAACTCGATCGGGTCCGTCATACACTTCAGTCCAAACTCTGTACTTTCACATTTCTATTCTATCTTTTTATTCGGATAGTTGAACTGCTGTCACCTTTTTGTCAAAAATGATAATAAATGTGATTGTGTTTCAGTTGCTCCTTGTGAAAGATGTTTTAGAGTCTGTCTTTTAATTTCAATTGTAATGAAAACTGTCCGCACTCCTTACTTGTCTGTAACAATGGGGCGTGAGTAGTTACTTATATCCTCCAGTGAGAGGTAAACATATGTATAATACTGATTGAATTCTGGAAATGCTGATGTTTTATATATTTATATATCTATGTATTATATGCTTCATTAATGATACAATGATGTACATAATTTCGGTGTTGTGCCTGGAATTATGTCATCAATACATCATCAACCTGCTGGGTAAACAACCATGGGATTCCTATTGGTATGGTTTATCCTCCACTAGAATGCAAAGGATGTTAACTACTGCATAGTACAAAACCTAAATGATCCTCCTTCTAGATTGTTAGGGTTATTTAATTACTATATATATAACTATCAGATTAATGACCGAAGTGATCCTCATGAATGACTTGTCCTTTTGGATTACTCAGATCGTTTAACTGATATAAATGATAATATTTCCAGTCGAACAATCATGACATTCCTATCAGTATGGTTTATCCTCCACTGGAACGCTGAGGATGTTAACTGGTATATGTATCACAGATAGAGTCAATTGAAAAATTCAAGTATTCCTCATGAATGGCTTGTCTTTCTAATGAAGTGTTTGTCATTTCAACTACTGATCAGATATGTGAAATTTGTGCGTTATCAGGACATCCTGCAGTAGAGTGTCCAACTATACCTACATTTAAAGAAGTGTTAATTAAACAATCTAATGTTGTTCCAACTTATAATAATAAGCCTTATCTAAACCCATATTATGAAACTTACAATCCAGGATGGACAAATCATCCAAATTTTAGTTGGAGAAATACACAACCTACAAATCAAACACAAGGTCCACCACAACCATAAAATCAACAACAATACCAACCATAGCAACCCCTACAAAAGAATAACTCTGGAAGATACTGTGAATCAATTTAGTCAAAGTCAAATAAGTTTTAATAATCAAACAGCTCAAGCTTTTAATGTTTTTAAAACTCAAACTTCTCAGAATATTGAAGATATCAAGAGTCATCTAGCTAAGTTGATTTAGTCTCTCAGTATGTTAGAAAAGGGAAAATTTTCATCTCAGCCAAAACCACCACAAACTCAAGCGAATTCTGTGTCATCTGGACCTTCCTTAAGTCAAGTACAAGCAATCACAACGTTAAGAAGTGGCAAACCTAAAATCTCTAAGAAAATACGTAAGTCAATTCCTGTTAAGGAACCACTTGAGCCTGAACCTTCAATTAAAAAACAACCTGAAGTACAAAATGAAAAAGATCAACCATGTCCTATTCCGTTACCTTTTTCTCAAAGAGTCAGGAAACCTATATTTGAAAAAGATCAATCTGAAATTTTCGAGCTGTTCAAAGAAGTCAAAAGTAATATCCCATTGTTAGATGCAATAAAATGAGTTCCAGCTTATGCGAAGTTTTTAAAAGATTTTTGTAGAATAAAGAGAAAAACAAATGTACCAAAGAAAGCATTTCTAACTGAACAAGCTAGTACTATAATCCAACACAATACTTTTCTTAAGTACAAAGATCCAAGAAGTCCAACAATCTCTTGCATAATTGGAAATTTTCGAATTGAAGAAGCCTTACTAGACCTTGGAGCCAGCTGTATTTTAATGTCATATTCAGTGTATAGACAATTAGGATTAAGTAAACTAAAACCCACCAGTGTTACACTACAATTGACAGACCGATCAATGAAAACTCCATGAGTGATTGTGAAAGATATTATCATCCAAGTTGATCAATTCTATTTTTCAGCAGATTTTATTATTATAGATACCCAACCTATTTTCCGTGCATCTGCATATATACTAGTTATTCTAGGTCGACCATTCCTAGCTACATCAAATGCTTTGATTAATTGTAGAAATGGAATCATGAAAATTTCACTTGAAAATATGACCTTGGAATTAAATGTTTTTAACAATGCTAAACAACCTAGAGAAGAAGAAGAAGTACATGACATAAATTGTGTTGAGTTATTAACCCAAAAGTTTTTTGAAAAGATTTTTCTGGAAAAATATTTGTACACAGTAAAATCTGTATCTGAAGATAAATCAGAAAATATAGAAGAACCAAAATGTGAAAATCTATTTTCTAAACCTGAAAACTCCAATGTTAAAATCTTTAAGCCAAATTTAAAACCACTTCCACCCAATCTGAAATATATTTTTCTGGAAAAAAATGAAATTCATCCCGTGATCGTATCATTGAATTTATCTGAAAGTCAAGAAAAAGAATTAACAGAAGTATTGAAAAATCATCTAAGTGTTCTTGGATGGACAATAGCTGATATAAAAGGTATAAGCCCACTTCTATGTACTAACTTTATATATTTAGAAGAAAATGCTAAACCATCTCGTCAAATGCAAAGAAGATTAAATCCACACTTGAAAGAGGTAGTCGGCAATGAAGTACTTAAACTATTAGATGCAAATATTATCTATCCTATATCTGATAGTAAATGAGTTAGTCGTACACTAGTAGTCCCAAAGAAGTCTGTTGTTACTGTAATCCAGAATAAAGAAAATGAATTAGTCAAAAAGCGTATAGTCATAGGCTGGCATGTATGTATTGACTATTGAAAGCTAAATTCACTCACTAGAAAAGATCACTTTCAATTACCTTTCTTAGATCAAGTACTAGAAAGAATAGTTGGTCATGCATATTACTAGTTTCTAGATGGATACTCTGGTTATAATCAAATTGAAATTGCGATAGATGATCAAGAAAAACTACATTTATATGTCCGTTTGGCACTTTTGCATAAAAAAGAATGCCTTTTGGACTATGTAATGCGCCAGCTAGCTTTCAATATTGCATGCTAAGTATATTCAGTGATATGGTAGAACGATATCTAGAAGTTTTTATGGATGATTTTTCAGTATACGGTGATTCATTTCATATATGTCTAGAAAATCTGGAATTCGATGTGAAGAAACAAACCTTGTTTTAAATTTGAAAATATGTCATTTTATGGTTACACAAGGTATTATTTTAGGTCATATAGTGTCTAAAAAAGGAATTGAAGTTGATAAATCAAAAATTGATCTGATAGCAAACCTGCCTTCTCCAAAAATAGTAAAAGATATTCGCTCGTTTTTAGGTCATGTAGGGTTTTATAGAAGGTTTATAAAAAATTTCAGTTTAATAGCCAAGCCTATATGTAATCTGTTATGTTAGGATATAATATTTGAATGCAATAATACATGTCAAATAACATTTGACAAATTAAAATACATGCTTATTTCTGCACCTATCGTGCAACCTCCTGACTGGTCGTTATCTTTTGAAATAATGTGTGATGTAAGTGATTGTACAGTAGGAGCTGTACTAGGTCAAAGAAAATATAAAAATCATATGTTATCACTATACAAGTAAAACTTTAAACGATGCACAAATGAACTATTCAACCACAGAGAAATAACTACTTGCTGTCATATTTGCATTAGATAAATTTCGTTCATATCTGGTTAGATCATCAATTATTATATTTACTGATCATGCAACTTTAAAATACTTACTTACTAAGAAAGATGCTAAACCACGGTTCCTATGTTGGATATTGTTACTACAAGAATTTGATTTAATCATCAAAGATAAGAAAGGAGTAGAAAATGTGGTAGTTGATCAGTTGTCAAGATTAAACTATGAAATAAAGGAAGAACCAACTCCTATTGGAGAAACCACAGACGAATAATTATTAGCAGTTACAGAATTACCATGGTATGTAGATATAGCTAATTATTTAGCTACCAGTACTATTCCCTCTAATTATACCAAGTCCGATTAAAATAAATTTCTAAGTGAGGTAAGCAGCTTTTTTTGGGAAGATTCTTATTTATTTAAATACTGTAAAGATCAAATAATAAGGCGTTGTATACCTAATCATGAAATAGGACAGGTAATCCGATTTTGTCACTCTGAAGCTTGTGGAGGTCATTTTGCTTCAAAGAAAACCGCTGCTAAAATTTTGCAGTGTGGATTTTATTGGTCAACTCTTTTTAAAGATGTTCATATCTTTTGTTTAAATTTTGTAGATGTCAAAGAATGAAAAATATTTCAAAAAGAAATATGATGCCTGTAAACCCTATTTAAATCATTGAAAATTTTGATTGTTGGGGCATTGATTTCATGGATCCATTTCCTCCATCTTTTGGATATCTGTATATTTTGGTTGCAGTCGACTATGTCTCTATGGGTAGAGACAATTCCATGTAGAAATAATGATCATAGAACAGTGATCAAGTTTTTGAAAGAAAATATTTTATCCAGATTTGGAATTCCTCGGACCATTATAAGTGACGGTGGGTTATATTTTTGTAATAAAGTTTTTGAAAATCTTATGAAAAAAATACTTAATTTCATATAAAATATTCATTCTATACCATCCACAGACAAGTGGACAAGCTGAATTAGCTAATAGGGAGATAAAATATATCTTAAAAAAAATAGTAAATTCAGATTGTAAAGATTGGTCTTTAAGATTGACTGATGCGCTTTGGGCTTACCGTACTGCATATAAAACTATTTAAGGAATGTCTCCTTATCAGTTAGTATATGGAAAACCATGCCACTTGCCTGTAGAATTAGAACATCGAGTACATTGGACAATCAAAATGATGAATTTTGATATGAAAAAAACTGAAATATCTTGCAAATTTCAAATAAAATGAGTTAGAGGAATTAAGAAATGAAGCTTATGAAAATGTACAGATTGCAAAATCAAGAACAAAACATTTTCATGATAAAAATATCATGCAAAAATTTGTTGAACGATCTCAAAAAGTACTATTGTATAATGCAAAGCTTCGTTTATTTTCTAAAAAATTAAGATCAAGATAAATAGGTCCTTATATTGTCAAGCAAGTTTTTGACTATGGAATAATTGAAATTGAAAATCCATTGACTGGAAATATCTTTAAAGTAAATGGTCAAAGACTTAAACCATATTATAATAGATTTATTCAGGATATCACTGCTATACAATTTTTTGATCCTGTTTATATGCTCTGAAAAGTAAAATATGGCCTAAGTCTCAATAAAATTACTAATGAATTGTAATTTATTTGGAAGAGTCTCTCCTGAGTACAGCCAGATATCCCAATCGAAACGACAACAGATTGTCGAATTTTCTATCAATGTTGACTATCACTGTTTTTACATTTCAGATAATATTTAAATTAAGTTGAGGAGGTAAGAGTGTAAATTTATTAATTTTATTTAAAATATTAATTATGTTTTAAATTTGTTTGTCTTTGTGACTGACAGACGTTAAAGAATCGGATAAAGAGTGATAAAAAAAATTTATATTTAATGTACAATGGATGAAAAACTATTTTGGCTAAGTTTAATTCTACTGCTTCATCTTCCAAAAGATATCCATACATTAATCATGCAAAAAGCCATAAGAGTAAGAAATTTAGAAATTTAGAAATTTTTGAAAGTCAACTAAGACCCCCTATGTGGTACCAGTACATTTGCTAAACGCCTAAGATCGAAACGTCTCGGTGGTTGTGTACAACGTGATCGGTTAGAATATTTAAGACAATATAATTAGTGTGCGGAACCAATTTCAGGTCGAGCGTTAGATCGTCTCTAGTGGATTAGGTATGGGCAGAGTAAGGAGTACCCTGAGATGCCATCATATTCCACTCCAATGTTAACAAGATACGTACGAAATGAAGTTAACCGTGTCACTAGTAATATTGATCCAGATAGTTCTGACTCTGAATCAGTATGATCAAAAGAATATATGATTTTTGGAAGAATTGTACATAATATACAAAATAATTATATATAATTGTAAATATTTATAAATATTTGTAAATAAATATAAATAACTATAAATTAATTAGGAAACTCAGTAAATATAAAATAACAAATAAAATAAATAAAAACCCACCAATTTTTTGAGAAGAAAAAAAGAGTGGTTAGCAAAGTTTTGTAGAATATATAAAATTGTATTATGTGTTGCAGGAATTTCAAGGAATAAATTACAAAACAACAAAATAGAAAAATGCAGTCAAAAAGAAGGAAAAATCGAAAGTTTGGACCGCCCAGACGGTGGCCCAACAGTCCGGACAGGAAGCTTGATATAAATTTTTTTCCTCCATGCAACCGATCATTTCTGCACTCCCTCAAACCAGAATTTTGAACATAGTCAAAATCTCCAAGAAAAAAAAAACTCTCAAATCTATAATCTTCAGCTATTTTTTGCCAAATCTTCTTCGATTATTCTCTTACCCATCACATTTTGAAGGTAACTACCGATTGGAATCAACTGAAACAAAGCATTTGAGAAGAAATCAAGAAAAAATGGATTCGAGACGATTAACAAGAGGATCTTTAAGTTAGGCACAAAGAGATCAACCTGAGCAACCTCAAGCACCTCCAAAACAACCAGGACTAAGAAATATCTTCAACGAGGTGATGTTTGAGAATTTTGAATAGCAGACCTGGTACGATGCTAATTTTTTGTATAAAACTATTATTTTTGAAAGGCCAGTTTTTTATGAGGATTTTGAGAACATAGGAGTACATCAAATTCTTAATGCAAGAGGATGGTTACATTATGTTAAATTATATGATCCTGTTTATGAATACTTAGTTTGAGAATTCTATAATAATGCTGAGATCATTGGGGAAAGACAATTGCGGGTATTTGTACGTGGTATTATTTTTCAAGTTACACCGGCTACTATAGCTGAATTTTTTCAACCCATGCAAAGACCTAAAAACCCGCAATATCCATACACTGCTTTACTTGATTTAGATACCATAGGAAGAGAAGTGATTGGTAGCCCAAAATTTGGTTGGGGTAGACCAAATAAATATATAAAGCAAGGAGACTTGACTGATAAATACCGTATTCTGAACTTGATCACAACACACAATTTGTTACCCCGCGCCCAAAAGAATCAAATCTACATTGAGCAAGCTTATTTTTTATATGCATTTGAGGATGGGGCATACCATTGATCTGCCAAATTTAATCCCGAATCAAATAGTACTTGTTGTGGATAGAAAGAAATCTTCACTCCCCTATGCTATGCTAGTTTCTCAGCTATGCAGGGACAAAGGTGTGATCATCAATCCAACATGGAAAACTATAGACCATTTTGGCCCATTAGACAAAACTTCAGTGAGAAAGAGTCATGGAGGACAATAAGAAGAACAACTAGAGGTACCCTCTCCAACACAAGAGGAGCCATTCCAAGGCCCTGACGAGTTCATTCCACTAGAACAATAGCAGCCACAATGTTTAAGTTTGTTTATATTAATCTTGAAACTCATGTTGTTAAGTTAAGAATTAATAATTCATATGATTCATAGTTTAATAAAATTTTTATTCTCATTCCTTGCAAGAATAATCTTAATTTGATCACGCAGAATTTTCATATTTTAGTTGCGTATTATCTTAATATTTTTGTTTAAACTTGTTCTTAAAAGCACAATTAGACTTCTTTATTATTAAAAATCTTGTGAAATATTATACTCTGTGCATATATAGTAGAGATGTAAAACCTATTGCAGATCTTGAACCAATCTTTCTTGAAGAGATATTCTACATTTACTCAAATCTAAATCTTTGATTCAGTGGTAAATTTTTCTTGAATAATCTCATTAATTTTGTTTTGATTAGCACTTATTAAATTGTATTATTAACACTATCCTTAAATTTCAGGCAGAAATTGTACAGATATACGATTTCTGAAAAATGATCTTAGGACATCTTTGATTAAATCTTGAGCCTTGACCATTTCTTTTACAAAATTATATCCTTAGTCAGCCATGATTGAGCTTGAAAGAAAATATATTCTTTGCTTAAAACCCAAGAAATACCTGAGCCAGATAAAAAGATATTAAACTTACCTTTGCTATCTAATTTTCTTGCACCCTCGTCTAAATCAGCAGGATACGGAAAAACAAAAAAGCAAAAGAAAGAGACAAGGCAAAAGAATGATCACAATCCAAAGAAAAGAAAATTTTGAAAAATAAAAGCAAAAGAAAGAAAAATGCCAAGAAAGTGAAAATGGATAGAAAAAAGAAACATGTGAAGTCCTAGAAAAATAGAATGAGGTGTGCCACAATGCTAAAAGATAGCATTTGAAATCCAATGATGTTGTTTCACAAACCTTAAACCCATGGCCACATTACAACCTAATAAAGTCCTTTTTGATTCTAGAAACCATATATTTGTATTAGTTCTATCAATTCTAAAAAGTAATATGTTAATAGTATATTTAATATAGTGTTAATATTCTTTCATGAGATTATGTGAAATCCCACTTTATTCAACTAACCGCTCTTTTGATTACTTACATGTGAAATTAATTGCTTTGCTAAATATATTCCAATCACATGTAATTTTTAAGAACAGAACAATCACTATAACGCGTGTATCATTTTTGCTGAGTGTATTCCAGGTAAAGAGTGACATCAAAACCACCATGAAAGAGAGTAACATTTCTCAAGTAATTTTTGAAAATAAAGAAATCGTTACACACACACCAAGTTTTTATAAAAATATATAGATAATATTACAACTAACGTGTGTTACTCTTATAGTTACCAGAGAAGGAAGTATCATGACAAGACAGACAGAATATTGATTTAATTTTACTTGTGAAAAATATGAATCATGAATTCCTAACTACTGAAGTTTGTAGGTAGCTTCATTGAAAACCTTCACGAGACAAAACTTGTCCACTAGAAATCACCTAGGGGTTTAAAGGCTTGTTGCATAGGTTAAATGCAATCGTAAAAAAATCTACGAAAATGATTTTATCTTTGTTTGTATGATAGTTTTTATAATTTACTAGGGACTAGTAAATTCTAAGTTGGGGAGTGTGATTAACCTTAATATATAAATTAGAATAGTTAATAAAGTCAAATTAGTGTGATAAAATAACTAAAAACCAGAACTCAAGGTAAATTAGGGTTTGTGCGGGAATTATGATTTTATGTGTATTATGTTTAAAATTTTTAGGGTTTGATGCAAAATTACAACACAATGCAAGGAGCCAAGTATGGGGGCTTGAAACTACAAAGGCTAAAGTGTAATTTCAACAAGTTAAAAGTCAGCAAACATGCAAGTGGGAATTCTAGCAAGCTCCAACCGTCCAGACGATGGGAGTGTCGCCCGGACAGTCCACCAAAGTCAGCTGACATCTATCTCTCCACCTCGTGCTTTCCTTTACCTATAAATAGGCATGCACTCTTCCATTTTCAGAAGGCCAGAAAAACCAAGAGTCCAAGAGAAATTCTGAGAGGGAAAAAAGAAAAAGAAAGAAAGAAAAGAGAAAAATAGAAAGAGAATTTGCAACTTGATCCGGTCCATCATACACTTCAGTCCAAACTCTATACTTCCACATTTCTGTTGTATCTTTCTATTTGGATAGTTGAACTGCAATCACCTTTTTGTCATAACTAATAAGAAAGGTGATTGTGTTTCAGTTGTTCCTTGTGAAAAATGTTTTAGAGTCTGTCTTTTAATTTCAGTTATAATGAAAACTGCCCGCACTCCTTGCTTGTCTGTAGCAATGGAGCGTGAGTAGTTACTTATATCCTCCAGTGAGAGGTAAACATATGTATAATACTGATTAAATTCTGAAAATGCTGATGTTTTATATATTTATATATCTATATATTATATGCTTCATGCATTATACAATGATGAACATAATTTCGGTTTTGTGCCTGGAATTATGTCATCAATGCATCATCAACCTGCTAGTTAAACAACCACGACATTCCTATTGGTATGGCTTATCCTCCACCGAAACGCTGAGAATGTTAACTGATGCATAGTACAAAACCTAAATGATTTTAATGAATGGCTTGTCCTTCTGAATTATCAGGGTTATTTAATTACTATATATACAACTATCAGATTAATGACCTAAGTGATCCTCATGAATGACTTGTCCTTCTGGATTACTCAGATCGTTTAACTGGTACAAATGATAATATTGCCAGTCGAACAACCATGGCATTCCTATCTGTATGGTTTATCCTCTATTGGAACGCTGAAGATGTTTAACTGGTATATGTATCACAAATAGAGTCAACTGAATAATTTAAGTATTCCTCATGAATGGCTTGTCCTTCTGATTTTCTTGGATTAGTCAATTGACACATCTATAACCAACTAACCTAAGAAGTGGTTGTGTTATGATTTATTATGTATGCACCTACTATTATGAAGGAAAATGAATAATTCAAGGATTCCTCATGAATGGTTTGTCGTTCTAGTTTGTTTGGATTAATCAATTGTCATGGATACCACCAACTAATCTAAGAAGTTGTGTGTGATGGTTTATATACATTAGACCTACCAGTTGATTTGCCAGTAACAAGGAAGTTGATTTTTGTGGCATATGAGATCTTTGAACTGAAGGATACTTATTATTATTGTCCAAATGTATCTGCAACATAAATTTTTAATTAAACTAGTTATCAATCTAAGCTCACATCATAAGCTATCACATGTTGTCCTATCTAAGATAGCAACTTTACTATTTTTATTTTATTTCCTAATTACACACACTCTTTGTGGGATCGATACTTGGACTTAAAACTAAGAAAACTACAATTTGACCACTTATACTTGGGTGTATAATATTAATCCGATCATGAAAAAGTGTGAATCAAATGGCCAAAGACTTAAGCCATTTTTGGAGGGTTTTGAAAGACAAGGAGTGGAGGAGGACTTGACGGATCCGGTGTATCCAGAATTTGTGGAGGAGTAACCAGTTTTTATGCTTTTTAGTGTACATGCTTTTATTTTACTTACTTGGTCGTATAGCATTTTTTTTTTTAGTTTAAGATATTGGTGCATTGGTCAAAGCTCAAGTGCAAGGTGTTCTCTAACCCTACTCATCTTTTTACTATCCGTCATTGAATATCATATCTTTTTGTTGCATTGAGGACAATGCATGAATCAAGATTGGGGGTGGGGTGCACCATTTGCATCTTACACCAATGTTTGTAGGAATATTTCGCACGGATATTCGCGTCTGTCGACACTCAAATGGATATTCACGCCTACCGACACTCAAACGGATCGGGTTAAAAAAACAACCTGACCCAATGGGATGCCTTTATTAAGCCTATAAACCTTTTTTCCCTTTTTTCCCATCCACTTGTGTTGGCCCGCCTTCTTCTTCCCTTCTTCTTCTTTTATTCTTCTTTTCTTTTTCTTCTTTTTCTTCATTGTTCTTCGTTGTTCTCTATAAAAACAACCCACCCCTTGTAAATCCATGACTATCTACGCCGAAGACCCAGTCCTTTGTTTAATAATTTGCCTTCTATGTTTGTATTTGTACATGAGTGCTCTTCTTCTGCTAGCACTTAGGGTAAGGGGTTTCCAGCCTAACCCAGATCTCCTTAGAGTTGATTAATTATTGTGTTTTGTTTGTAGGTTTTGGCAGATGAACAGATCTCTATCTTATAACCTCATTTCCAAACTCCATACACTGGTAAATTTGAAACATTGGGGACAATGTTTAGTTTAGGTTGGGGGTGTGATCTACAGTTCCAGTTTGTTCTAATTTTATATTTACAATTCTAGTTTTGTATTTGAAATGTTCACAGTTCTGCATTAAAAAAAATTGTTTATTTTTATTTTGGATTGCGTATTTTTATAGTATTTTTGCTTATATTTCATGATCATATCGAATGCAACTTCAATCATTTTTGTGACTGGTAGCCGTTAAAGAACCATAAAGGGTGTCTTTAGTTTAGCAAGCAAGGATAGTAAACTTTTTTGGGTTCAGGTTAGGCGTTTTACACATTTTTCCATCTAATGTGCATGCTGTGATAATGAGAAAGGCAAGAGTTGTGAGAAAAATTAAAATTCGAGAAGCACAAGCAAAACTATTGTGTGGCAGAAGCACTTTTGTTAAACGTTGTCCTGCCAAACAATTGGGTGCTTGTAAACAATGTGGCAGGATCTTTCACATGAAAAAATACAATCAGTGTTCTAAACCAATTTTGGGTCGTGCAATCGATCGATTAAACTGGATAGTGTATGGACAAAGTAAGGATTTTCCTAGCACGCCATCTTATACCAGTCCGGGACTTACATGTTATATGCGGCAAGAAGTTGGAAAGGTCACTAATAATGACATAGACACAAGCAATGAGGTGGATTAGATTTTTTTTTTTTGACAAAGCTGTGGAAAAACGTGTTTTTTTGGGATGAAGGTTAATGGTTCGAACTTTTTTGTAAAAAGTGTAAATAGTTTTTGTTGAAATAAAGATGTGGGTCGAGTAAGGAATGCCATAAAATACCAACATGTAGCGTGGGTAGAGGACTTATCCTGAGACTTCATAGTTTTCCAAATTCAATTTGTGCATTTAGTCATATTTTAATTTTTATAGATAAATATGTATGCAAATAACTTTGATTTTTATTTTAGATTGAATGCCAGTTTCAAAAAAAAAAAATCCTCATTTCCTTGAAAATTGGTAGTTTCTCTATGCTTAAATGTCAAATGTACATTGGTATTTGTTATTCTTAAGGTACAGAATGACCAGACTCGAAAATAGAATTAATATATAACCGACATTCTTTGAAAACATGACATAACCAGTGGAGATAACAAAGAATACTATGGTAAGTTTTGAGCCTTGCGATGCTTTGTGAGAGACAATCAACATTTACTCAAGTATGATCTTTCACTTTCAAATTTTGAATAATCTCATTAAACTTGCTTTCATTAATGCAACTAAAGTGATCTATTGACATACCCCACAAGGAATCTTTGCATGCGACACATACATGTGCACATACTTGAGAAAGTATTTTAGGCCATCTTTGATTTGATTTTGAGCCTTAGTCATTGCTTCTACGAAATTATATCCCTAGTTAGCCATGTTTGAGCCTTCAATGAATGATTTCTTCTTCAAGAAACCTATATGATAATCGAGTCACGGGAGAATATACTTGAAATACCTTGCTATCTAATTTTCTTTCACCCTCTCATAAATCAATATGATACAGAAAAGTATGAGAAATAGAAAAGACGATGGTGGCTACTGTTCAATGAAAGAAAAGTCAGTGGGAACAACCAAGAAAGAAAAGAAACAGGCAAGCAGAGAATTGCCAAGAAAGTGAAGAATGAGAAAAATGAAAGAAAGAAATATCATTTCTAGGCAAAAGATCGAAAAACAAGAAAGATGAGTGCTACATTACATTAAAAAAGTGATAGCCTTTGAATACAATTGACGTCATTTTGTTAGCTATTGACCTCTGACCACATTACAACCTATACAAAGCTCTAATTGATCTCAAGTCTGATGCATGTGTGTGTTGTCGACTAAAAAGCTGGGGTATGCTAAATAGTATTTCTTTAATTATATTAATATTCTTCCATGAGATTATGCCAAGAACATGATTAGGCTACTTTCTTAAGATTTTCACTCCCTTTCTAACTGTGCATGTGATTTTTGGATTGACCATCCTCTGATCACATGCCCCTTGAGAGACAAGTCACTATAACTTGAGGGAACTTTTGTTGAGGGCATTTCTAAGAGAGGTTTGTGAAATCAAAGCTATCCATGGAGGGTGGTAAAGTGGAATGTTTGTTATGTGACAATTCTTGTTTCTAAAAAGACCATTCCTTCTATACAAGGAATTCCAAATGCCAATGTGAATGATCCTAATTTTTGCATAGAATAAATACCTATGAGAGAGGAGCTTGCAGATGTAAGTCGAAATTGAGGGTTGGGTGTCCCAACGACCATAATGCTAATTTACTTTAACCAGCAATCCCACATACACATCTGTTCGACTGAAGTTTGTAGATAGCTCATTGGAAACCTTTATGAGACAAAACTCATCCACTAGGGATCACCTAGGGGTTTAATGGTTTGTTGCATATGCTAAATGCAATCATGTTATCTACGAAAGTGATTTTATTTTATTCTGTAGTTATTTATTACTAGGGACTAATGAAGTTTAGGTTGGGGGGTGTGATTAACCCTAATTAATGCGTAATTTAATTAAGTTAATAGGTCAATTGTGTTAGTTAAACAAAGTTAAACTAGTCAAAATAAATTAAATTAGGGTTGGTGTGTGAATTATGGATAATGCATTAATTGTTGTTCTTTGTAGGGTTTTGTGTGTCAAAGCTACAAACAATTGGAGAGCAAATTGTGTCAAAGCTACAAACTATTGGGAGTCAATTGTGTCAAAGCTACAAATTACTGGGGAACCAATTGTGTCAAAGCTACAAATTACTGGGTGCCAATTGTCAAAACTACAAACTAGAGGGTGTAAATTATCAAAGCTCAAAATAAAGGGCGATCAAAGTGTAATTCAAAGCTGCCAAACAAGACTTTCATCCTTCCTTGTTGCCTATAAATACCACTCCTTAGGACTTGTAAAACATCCATCTTTTGGTAGTGAAAAACCCTCCAAAAGTATTATTGCTTTCTTTAAGTATTGCTTTCTTTTATTGTATTATTTCTTTATTTTAATTTATTGCTTCTTTTACTTCCATTGTTTAAGCTTTCTTCTTTTCTTAGAGGAGTGAAACTCTTTCTCTTTTCTAGAGCTTACCAAAGCCGTGAAGGGTGGAACGTGATTCACTCATTTTTTGTCGAAAATCGGTTCCTTGTGTAATATGTTTTACCTTGTAATTCCTCTACTTAGAGGGATAAGCATCACTCACTTTTCTAGCTTTCCCAAAGCCATGGAGAGTGAGTAGTTTCTCATTCACTCTTTAGAAAGAGGTGATGGACATGTATAAATCATCCAAAATTTATATTTGTGCATCTCGTTTTCTTTCAAATTCTTAGTTTTAAAGTGGGTATTAAATGTATTCCCTTTTAGTTAATGTTTCTTTGCATTAGCTTCGCTCCAATTTTCATTTCTTCATAATGTCTTCTTATTACATTGTTGTCTTTATCTTAAGCATGAGCAGCTAAGCCTTTAAGTTGGCTAATCCAAGGGAGACCTCCACTTGGGTATGCCATTTCAACTCAATTTCCTTCCTTCTCTCAGAGTACGATGGTTCGGTTTGACTGGGTAGAGGGTGGACGGGATCGTGAGTCTTTGATATCCCATAGACTTGTCACGGGTTATGTTTGGATCCTCAGTTCCATCTCATCCTTAGCTTCCTACGAATCAATTGTACATCTATGCTTTATTGGAGGAAGGATTCGAGTTGACTTGCTATTTCCATTGGAGTGAACCCTTTGGATTAGCCAACATTTGTTCTATTTCATTTTCATCATAATCACAAACCAACCTTCAACTAACAAAAGATTTACACTTTATTTTTACAAAAAATCACCTTTATGATGATACACCTCCTTCCCTGAGGAGATGACTTTGGAATACGATTTCAAGTAAAACACAACAAGAAAAAGTCTCTTTGTGCTTGGGGAGCATTTTTGTTCACACACACACATTTCATTCACTCACCATTCCGTTGCCCTTTCTTTTGACATCATTCCAAGGGAGAGTGACACTCCCCTCCACAGATAGACTATATGCATTGAGGGATGATGTTCGGAGGTTAGGATATACTACAACGAAAGCAACCAAGCAATGACCAAACCTTCTGGAAGGTTTTCTCTTAATTTGTCTTTTTCTTGATTTCTTCATCTTTCAAGCCTCCTGTAAAGCCACCCTGCATCTCCATTGACTTTGAGCATTACGATGGGCACTTAACTCAAGTCATATCCAACTCTTTACCTACAATCACACAACAACTTCATTAATTGTTTGATTAATTGCATGTCTTCCCATTTCCACCACAAAAGCAAGTGTAAAGGGGGTATAAAAGCATACATGATGTGCAATATTTTGTGTTAATCACACCCCTAACTTGAGTTTTGCTAGTCCCTAGCAAACTCTATTTTCAAACCACAAAGTGTAAAACTACAACAATCCATTTATGCTCATATATTGCCAAACAATCAAAATACAAAAATAACAATACAATTAAAGAAATAGACTTGGGAAAAATAAAACTAAAAACTGTGGTACTTTTCATTAATTACATACAAAAGTTTAGTACAATGATTTAGAATTGAAAAATAAAACGGCCTAAATCCTAGAGACACTTCTACTAGGCCAATCATTGTAATCCTAACTGTGTGACATATATTGTGACGCCCCTAAAACTGGGGGTCATTTATTTGCTGTTGACCATCTGTCAACCCCAGAAAAATACCCGTGATAGTCGCACAACTCGACTCCATGTTAATAACCTCTCATTTGCCGAGATTTTAACTCACACGTTAAACCCGTGTTCAATTTATTATTTGATTCAACAGTGGTGCAATGTACCACAATTCATACTTCATTATAGTCCATTTATGTCCTTGGACCCAAGAACCCATAGCCCAAAAGTTTGGCAAAGTAGTTTTAAAGTTTTCAAAATTTTGGAAGGAGTACCGGTACCCTCTCAGAGTATCGATACTCTAAGCCTTCTGGACAATCAGTACCAGTACGTTGTACCGATACTCTCTGTCTTCTGGAAAATTCAATATCGGTATTGTGTACCGGTACTCTCTGCCTACTGGACCAGACAGTACCGGTACTGTCACATCGGTACCGGTACAATTTTATCACTAGACCCTGTGGTACCGGTACTCTCTGCCCTGTTTTGCCTATATTACATGTTTTCCATTTCAATTCCATTCCAACACTATCAAAGACATGTACAATGATGTTTATCGTATAAAACTTGATATATACAAGTTCTATTACAATTGATTCCATATGATTACAAGCCCAAAACACATTTTTTTCACAAAATTTATACAATGGTTATACAAAATGATTTCAAGGCCACAAGTCGACCTTTCTTCATCCTTGGGGCCCCAAATGTGAGCCATCCGTTGGAATATATCACGCACCAGAAATATTTTTCCGTATAGGGTGAGCCAAGCCCAGTAGAGTATTTCCTACATAGGCTACTCCCTTCCTAGATACATATGAAATGTGCACATTCTATATTCAACAATCATAATCCATTCCATATAAGAACATATCATTCTAGATGGAATTTTTCAATGTCATACCATGATATGAGATGAGACTCACTCCCGCATTTTAACTCGAGGCTTTATCGGCTCCTCAACACATGCAAATGCCAATGTGTGTAAAACGAAGCTTTTCTAGCTCCTGCCATTTACATTACCCATTCAATGACTATTTAAAATCTCTGGGTCTTTATTTGGGGTGGATATTCATGGACTTACACCAATGGCACCCAACCGACACAGAATTCATGGACTTCCACCAATGGTTCTCTGTACACTGACACACTTCAATGGGCTATTATACGAACGGAGTGCGTATCCAACAACCGGGTCTTTCATCCGAGGTATATTCTAGCCCTTCTTGCTATCCCGACCCTATTTTTCATGCGACCGTGCGACTCAGTCTGATTTTTAATCCCATTTTCCTGAGCCCACCCGTCAATCACCAAGTATAGTGTTTGATCCAACCATGCACACACACCCACACTCATGGATCATGGATGTATTTCCCCCGTGCATATGCAATGTAGTGCACCATTGCAATATCAATGTTATGCTTCATATGTAATGAGTACCATATAAGCAACTAAACCTCATATCACAAGTTCCAAGGTGATTTATATCATAAGCATATAAATACCACAATTTATTATGATGTTAACATATTAACAACATATACCAACTCATTCAATTAATTGCAAGCTTATTATACATAATTAGTGTCATAACAAACTTAATTCCACTTAGGCATTTAGCGAAACACCTTCAAGGAAAACAATTCATGTTATCACATAAATTGGTCCACAACACACTAAGGTACAATAAAACTACATAGCATGCCCATTAATATCAAGCTTCAAAGGATTTCACAAAGTGAATTCCCTATGCCAAACCCAACTAGGAATTAGTCTAGGCCAATTCTATACCCATTTCCTCATTTCAATAACCATAGTCAAGTGACCTAGGTTATTATATACCCTTACCCGTTCCATAGGACAACCTAGGTAAGAAATAAACCAAATTAGGAAGAATCCTACCTCTTGGAGCGTAAATGAAAGGGAGAAAGCTTCAAGACACCTCCCTAGCCCCAAAACTCTTGATTTCACAAAATCCTTCCCTTGGATCTTCGGTGAAATCTTTCGTTCTTGGTATGTAGACGTAGCCCTCATCGTGGTAATCAACTTTAACTCTTTGTCCAAGCGATTCCGACCAACGGAACTCCGTAGATCGAAGAAAGAAAGGTAGAAATTTAGGTTTTTCTCTTCTCTCCCTTCTCTTCTCTTTCGACGTGTGATATCAGCAGACTATAGGGATGAAAAATCTCTAAAAATCTGATATTCCACTCATATTTATACTTTTAAATTGTGCAGTCCACGTTGCACTGCACGTTTCTCATTTTCAGGTCTGTTTTTATCCTGAAACGACTTAATTTTGTTCCGATTTAAATTTAATTTATTTTTATTTGAAATTTCTTTCAACTACAAAGAAATTTTATAATTTCTATTTTTGAAGACGTTTGAGAGTCCATTAGACCCCCAATTGTCTCGAAAAGCGTAAAAAATCTAACAATTTCAGAATTTGATGAAATTTGACTGGGCAACTTGATTTCACAATACGAATCTAACAGTGAGATTCGTTGCATCATCTGAGTTCTACAAAAATATGGATTTTTAATCCGGCATTCTAGTGGCAAATTACCATTTTACCCTTTTTCAGAAAAAGTTCAAATTTACCCGGGTTTTACATTCTTCCCCCCTTAAAAGAATTTCATCCCCGAAATTCACACACATACACAACCGCATGCATATGCTCAATAATATTATACTTAAAATTATAAAACTTGTACCTGCATCCTCGAATAGGAACGGATAGTTGGTATGTATGGTATCCTCACACTCCCATGTCGCCTCCTCCACTCCTCGGTGCTGCCATAACAGCTTCACAAGCTGCACAGTCTTGCCTCGTAAAACCTGATCCCGAATATCCATGATATGCACCGATTCCTCGTGGAAGGTCCCATCCGCATCAACAGTCAATTCACTCCAATCCACCACATATATCAGATCTGGAGTATACTTTTGGAGCATAAAGACATGGAACACCGCGTGAACACCCGATAAATTTAGTAGTAATGCCAATCTGTAAGCCACTGTACCCATCCTCTCGAGTACCTCGAAGGGCCCGATGAACCTCGGCAACAATTTTCCTTGCTTTCCAAATCTAACCACTCCTCTCTTAGGCATCACCTTTAAGAAGACATGATCTCCCACCTCGAACTCTAGAGGTCACCACCGTCTATTGACATAGCCCTTCTGTCGGCTCTTAGCAATAAGAAGATGCTTACATATCAAATCCACCTTCTCTAAGGAGTCTTCAACCAACTCCGGACCCGTAGAGGGTCTCTCTCCTACCTCCGTCCAAAAAATGGAGAATGACAAGATCTCCCATATAATGTCTCATAGGGTGATATCTGTATGCTCACTTGATAACTGTTGTTGTAGGCGAACTCCACTAAGGGTAAGTGCTCTTCCCAATTACCCTTGAGATCTAGGACGTATGCCCGTAGCATGTCCTCTAAAGTCTAGATGGTCCTCTCCGACTAACCGTCCGTCTGGGGATGAAAAGTAGTGCTCATCATCAATTGTGTCCCCATGGCTTGTTGGAAACTCTCCCAAAAGTGAGCCGTAAACTTGGGGTCCCGATCCGATACTATAGATACGGGTATCCTATGCAACCGAACGATCCGCCGTATATATAACCTATAGAATTCCTCTAGTGTAAGGTCATCCGCACAGCTAAAAAGTGTGTCGACTTCATAAGCTGGTCCACTATCACCCATGCCGCATCATGTCCCTGCGATGTTCGTGGCAAGTGTGTCATAAAATCCATCGTGACATGCTCCCACTTTCACTCAGCCACCACCAAAGGCTGGAGTAACCTCGCTGGTCTCTGGTGTTCGGCCTTAACTTGTTGACACATGAGACATCGTCTAACAAAGTGTTCAACGTCTCTCTTCATCCCACTCCAATAATATTGGTGACGAAGATCATGGTATATCTTTGGCCACCTAGATACACCGCAAATTGAGAGCAATGGAATTCTTTAAGAATCTCTTCTCTTAACTCTACTAACTGGGCAACCACAATCCTTTTCCTAAATTGAAAATCGTCATCTAAGTGAATGGCCCAGCCCTCGTCATCGGCGCCTACCTGTCCTCGGCCCCTAATGGACACCAACTCTGGGTCCTGTTCCTGGGACTCGATCACTCTGCTCAGTAGAGAAGGTGTAGCCACTAAGCTCCCTAAAACACCCTGAGCCTGACCCCGATAATGTAGCCCAAACTATTCCATAGTCTCAAACATCTGCCATTCTTGTAAAGCCACGCTAGCCATAATTCCCCGTGAGTTCCGGTTGAGTGCATCAGCCACAACATTTGCCTTTCCAGGGTGGTAATGTAAAGTGAAGTCGTAGTCTTCCAAATACTCCATCCACTAGCGTTGCCTCATATTGAGGTCCCGTTGTGTAAAGATGTACTTCAGACTCTTGTGGTCCAAAAATACCTCGAATTGCTCACCATATAAGTAGTGGCGCCAAGACTTCAAGGCAAAGACTATAACCACCAACTCCATGTCGTGCGTGGGGTAGTTCTACTCGTGGTTCTTTAACTGCCAAGAACCATAAGCGACCACCCTCCCAGACTGCATCAAAATACGTCCAAGTCCGTCCCTGGAGGCATCACAGTACACCATATATGTCTGTCCCTTCTCTGGGACTATCAATATAGGAGCTGAAGTGAGCCTCCTCTTTAACTCCTGGAACGCCTTCTCACATGAATTATCCCACTGAAACTTGACCTCCTTTAGGGTCAATCTCGTCATAGGTGCAGCTAGTCGGGAGAAGTCCTCGATGAATCTCCTGTAATACCTTGCGAACCCCAAGAAACTATGTATCTCGAAGGTTGACTTTAGTCTTTCCCAACTCATGATTGCCGCCTTCTTCTCGGGTCTACGGATACCCCAGAAGCCGACACCACGTGTCCTAAAAAATTTACCTCGGTCAGCTAAAATTCACATTTGATGAACTTGGCGAACAACTGGTGGTCTCACAAGGTCTGGAAAACAATCCTTAAGTGACCCTTATACTCCTCCTTAGACTTGGAGTAGATTAGGATGTCGTCAACAAATACTATGATGAACTGATCTAAATAGGGTTGGAACACCCTCTACATGAGATCCATGAGTGCCGTCGGGGTATTCGTCAATCCAAAGGGCATTACCATGAATTCAAAATGCCTATACTGTGTCCTGAACGCCGTATTAGAGATATTGGATTCCCTTATCCTCAACTGATGGTAACCGGTGCAAAGATTTATCTTGGAGTAGACTCATGCTCCCCTCAATTGATCGAACAAATCATCAATCCTCAGCAAGGGGTACCTATTCTTGATTGTAACTTGGTTCAACTATCGATAGTCTATACACAATCAAAGGGTTTTGTCCTTCTTCTTGGCAAACAATACTAGAGTGCCCCATGGTGAAGTGCTCGATCTAATAAAGCCCTTGTCCAATAAATCTTGCAATTGGACCTTGTGTTCTTGCAACTCAACAGGCGGCATCCTATGTGGAGTCATAGAAATAGGCGACATACCCAGATGCAACTCAATGCTAAAGTCTACATTCCTATGAGGAGGTAATTCCGGTAGTTCATAAAGAAAAACATCCTCATATTCATAGACAACCTGAGGTAGACCCAACTCCTGTCTTACCTCGTCCTCCAAAGTAAGGCTCGCAAGCCAATCCATCAACTGCCCATGCCATCGAGAGTCATACACGGCTTGGGGCAAAGCTTCTTGCTTTTCCCCCTGAAACTTGAAGCAAACACCATCCGGTGTGTAAGCAATCATTTTCTTCCGATCATAGTTAATGACGACCCGATGTACTACTAACCAATCCATCTCGAGAATAACATTGAATTCTGACATGTCCATGACCCTAAGGTCTATGGTGAGTAGAATCCCCAAAATCTCTAATTCGCAACCCCAACATATCTGATCAACACACACCCTAACTACTAAGGTTGAATTCACATACAACGGCTCTTCCAAGATATTCACCTCTAAGCCCAAATCTCTTACACATGATGTAGCAATAAAGGAATGAGATGCACCATAATCAAATAATACTCTTGCCTATAAGCGAAAGAGTAGAAATGTACCCTGGATGATCGACTGATCTACCGGCTCAGTCTAAGGAGTGATGGTGTAGACACGTTCCTAGGTCCTTGAAGTCCTGATTTGTGAGTCCTGTCCTCCACCTCGACCCATGTTTTGGCCTATTCGGCCTAATTGTAGAGTCCCCGCTCGTGAAGTGGTAGGGGTCTGTGCAGCACCCTGGAACTGGTACTAGCTTCCCTAGCCCATAGTGAGTGAGAAAAAAGTATGTCTGTGGTTGCCCCACCGATGACTAGCACTAGGACGACCCATAACTCTGGGATCCTTACCTCTGAGGGCAATCCCTCTTCATGTGACCCGGTTGGTGGCAATGAAAATATGTCCTCTGACCAATCGGGTAAGTAGTCTTATAGTTTCCCCTGCCTTAGGAGGATCGACCTTGGCCTTGACCTTGATGGCTACGACCCTGTCCCTGTTGTCCTTGTGGGGTAAAAATCTTTTGTCCTTTTTCCAAGCTAGAAGAAGAGGATTGACCCTCCTTCTTCTTGTCTTTAACATCCGCTTCCTGGATGTTCCTTGTGTCCTCAACTTCTCTCTCAATAGCCATAGCTGTCGTGACCATTGAATCCAAGTTTTGCAGGCAATGGCCCATAATTTTACCCCCGGATGGATAATTTCAAACCATCCTCAAACTTCCTCACCTTGGCCATATCCGTCGCCACGTAGTCATCAGCAAAATGGGCTAATTGCGTGAACTTAGCCACGTATTCCATCACTTTCATTGTTCCTTGTCTCAAATCCAAGAATTCCTGGGCCTTTGCATGTTTCACAGCTACACGGGAAATACTTGCCCATGAAGAGCTCTTAGAACTCTGCCCATGTCATTTCTTCCAAATTCTTAGAATCCTTCACCCAATCCCACCATAATTGGGATTCTCCTTCTAGCAGAAATGTAGCTAGCGTTATCTTAGTGGCATCAGAGGTGATCTCCATAGCTCTCAAGATCTTATCAACTTGTCGAAACCAATGGTCAGCTACCATCAGATCTGGGCCTCCCTGAGAAATCAGAGGTTGATGTGCCTTAAACTTCTGAAGGTTACTTGAGCCTCATTTGGCCCACACCCGCACTAGTCTATGCAATAGTAGCAGCTGTAGCACTAGCCTGTGCAATGGTAGCAGCGTAACACCAATAGCCTCTACAAAGGCTTGATGGTCGAAGGCCGGTGGTAGTTGATCATTGTTCTGCCCACCACCTCTGCGTCCTCGTCCCCTATTTGCCATCTACACACATGAAAGATAACAATAGAGCCTCATATACTATCCCAAGATAGGGATTTAGTTTAAACTTTGAGATTCTTTTCTTGCCTCCCTAGTAGAGCGTGTGCCACCACTAGTAGACAACTAGATTTTGAACTATCCCGTTCATCCCTTTTTCTGAACCCCAAGGTTATGTTTTCTAACCCTAGTGTTCTTCCTTTATATATACATCTCACCATGCATATAATTCACATAATCACATAGCACATAACATGTAGCAATTTTAGCACATAACATGAAATGCGTGCTTGTTGTTTTTTGTTGTTATCCCTAACCCCTAAATTCATCCCTCAATGTGCTATGGCTTATGTATATAAGGGAGTGTCATTCTCCCTCCGAATGATGCAAGAGATGGGGGCAATGGAATGGTGGATGGAATGGAATGAAATGAACAAAATATGTGTGTGGAATGAAAGGCATATGTGAACAAAATTTCTCCCCATGCGCAAGGAGTCTTTTGTGTGTCGTTGTTTTACTTGGAAAAGTATTCCAAGGTCGTCTCCTCAGGGAAGGAAAGTTCAAGTGTGGTGAAAGTGATTTTGTGAAAAAGGCAAGTTTAAAATCTTGTAGTTGGTTTTGGTGAGTTTTGTTCTTAATGAAAATGCAAGAAAATAAGTGTTGGCTAATCCGAAGGGTTCATTCCAATGGGAATCCAAATTAACTCAAAGCCTTCCTCCAATGGTGCATAGATAAACGATGATTCGTGGGAAGATAGGGAC
>CAUOFW020002680.1:19831-87427 GCA_963454935.2 Ilex paraguariensis
CATTTCTTTATTCTTTCTCTCTCTTTCTTTGTCTTGTCTCTCTTTTTTTTTTCAAAGTCTTCACGTGGGTAAAGACCAAAGAAGTATAAATGTTAAGATATTTATACTTTACTCCCCTTTATTTCACTTATTATATATATCAACCACAAAACTTAACTATTCCTTATACTTTCACATCAAAACTCATAATATTTTACACATAAACTACTTCTAAAAATTTGGGATCTCACAGGGTTGGCTTTTTCTGTAACCTTTGCCATTGATTGCTATGGGTAAACCACAGTAAAGCAGAAAGGAAAGCCTTTCGGAGAACGTTTTCGTTGTCGTTAAGGCCTAGAGAGAAGTAAATTGAATGCCCTACAATTAGAATCAAAGAGGATGGGTCAAGGAGAGGTTTTGAATGAAACCAAAATGAATCTATGGCAAAGCAGAGCCTTCGGAGGTATGGCGGCTTATGTTGTGCCATCACTTTAGATTCGCAACCAATTTCAGCATTATCCCCTGGATGGCTCTCAACTCTGGGCTTATTACAACAGATTGAGTTAGCATATTTTACCTCAACATAATGACTCTTTGTGCCCTGTGCATTCTTGAAGATGAAAGTGTCAAACATCTTTGTTTTTAGTGCAGCTATGCTGTTCGGATTTAGGCTCAGCTTTGTTCTAAATTTGAAGATGATTAGCCTACAACCAACCTTCATGATGTTTGATGAGGAGTGGACGAGGAGAGATAGAAGATTTCTAAACAAATGGAGAAGAGGGAGAAAAGGAGTGAGAGATAGAGTTGAGAAGGAGAGAGAAAAATGGGGGAGGAGAGAAGATTTTTCAAATAATGGAAGCCTGAGAGATAAATGGATGAAGATGAATATGGAAAAGCGATAGAAAAAAATGGATACAGGGTGGAAGATAATAGAGAGAAATTTTTTTTAAAAAAAATGGAGAATAGTGAGTATGAGAGAAGAGAGAAAAAAAGAGTGGGGGAGAGGAGAGAAAATTTCTAAAAATTGGAGAAGAGGGTGAAAAATAATGAGAAAGAGAGAATAGAGGATAAGAGAGATAAAAGAAATGTAATACACTCAAAGGTCTTTTAGTAATTAAAAATAATTTAATTAGATTGGATCAAAAGACAAAACATAGCATTTTTTTTTATTTTTTTTTGTACAAAAAATAGCATATGACATGTCCTTAATGCTTCAAAAGTACCTTACTTGGATTTAATGGCTTAAAAGTGCATATGATTGGACTTTTAACCAATTCTCACTGTAATGAATAATGCAATAGAAAAATAGATTATTATTAAAATTAAATTAAAAATGATAAGATTGAACAATGTATCTTTTGTGCTTCATCACCCATACCAAATTGTTTGAGGATTAGTCGCTACCCTAGCCGCCACATTTTTATAGTAGACATCCTCATGAAGAACATTGGTTGCACACTCGCCTCTTGCAGTCATAAACAGGTAAAATTGTAACTCCTTTTACGTTAAAACATCATCTTACATGAACTAAAATCTCCACTTCATCGCCACTCTCCAATAGATACCCGTTGATGGATAGGGTCCGAACCTCCTTGGTCGGACCATGCCACTCGGCCTTAATCCAACAATTCACATCGGATATTGTTGGGGGTCAAGGTAAGCCACCAGTATACGCATGCNTCTCCTCTTACTCAACACCGTAAAACACAAAACAATGAACACAAAATAGTGATGAGAGTAATGAGACTTAGTCTTAACTTAAAAATTAGAATAATTTGATTAAAAGATTTAGTTTAAAAGAAAAATAAATTTTTATTAATAAAAAAAATGATTGGAATTTAATAATTTCGTTAAGACATTTCTTTTGAATTGAAAAACATATATTAAAAGAAGTTAACTCAAAAACATTAAAAAAACATAAACAGTAAACAAAATAATGCGCACGAAAACAATGACGAGACNGCACAGTGTCCCCAAGAAGGGGCTGCCACATGGCTCTCTGTGCCTGATATATATATATATATATTAGTTGGTGCACGTGTGCGTTACAAATGGACCANGCACAGTGTCCCCAAGAAGGGGCTGCCACATGGCTCTCTGTGCCTGATATATATATTAGTTGGTGCACGTGTGCGTTACAAATGGACCATTTTAAGATTCTTGTAGAGCTACCCATTGTCATACCTACATCATTGTATTAAGAGCAATCAAAAATGCAGTCACATTTTTCACATGTGTTGTTAAGTAGATGATAGCCGACTATTAAGTAGATGATAGAAAGATAGAGATGAAGGGGTGCATTTCCAATAATAAAAAACAGAGAGAGAGAGAGAGAGAGAGAAGATGAAGGAGTGCGTTTTTCGTAGTATCATCTATTAAGGTTTATGAACTATAGTGAATCCTTTCTCCATCAGAGATTTGTCCATGGCTAAATCTAAGACCATCTGGTTCTCAAAACNGATAGCCGACTATTAAGTAGATGATAGAAAGATAGAGATGAAGGGGTGCATTTCCAGTAATAAAAAACAAGAGAGAGAGAGAGAGAGAGAGAGAGAGAGAGAGAGAAAGAAGATGAAAGAGTGCGTTTTTCGTAGTATCATCTATTAAGGTTTAGTGAACTATAGTGTATCCTTTCTCCATCAGAGATTTGTCCATGGCTAAATCTAAAGACCATCTGGTTCTCAAAGCNTCCGATATTTTCTCTAAAATCAACCTGAAAATATTAAATAAAGCGGGGAAGTATACAATATGACCAGGAAAAATATGCTTAAAGACATTGAATAACAAATAATCGAGTATCACAAAGTATCTCAATCAACATATACAAATAGCATATTTGCATATCACACGTCATGCAGAATCTTAAAACTGATCTGACACCTCACCGATCATCCCACTTCAACCCGATCCCACGGGTGTCTTGGTTGGCGATGCACCGACTATTGACTGTTACGATCCCGTCTCCATATCCGCAGAACACGATTAATGAGATCAATAACACGATCAATGAGATCAAAATACTCAACGATATTCAATCGAAATTTCAAAATAATGATAGCACAAGTTGGAATACAAATCAAAGGATAATCAAAGAAATACTCTTTGCAAAGAGATTTAAAGAGAGCATATTGTATATCACCTCATACCTCAGAATCATTATTTGAATTCGATAACTCTGATTTCCGTTTCATTCTTCTTATTTTCAATTAGCCCTTTATTTCCCATTTTCCTCTTCTTTGTTTCTACCAGACAACTCCCTGTTTGTCTCTCGATTTATCTTTCAAGAATTCCTCCACTTTCTTTTATTTTTGGCTATCTTTATATGCTAGGAAGGTGGGACGTCTTCTGCCAAATTAATTGACAAGTGTTGAAAAATATTTTCCACGACTTTTTCTACAATATATTTAATGCTAGCTGAAATCTCATTTCTTTATTCTTTCTCTCTCTTTCTTTGTCTTGTCTCTCTTTTTTTTTTTCAAAGTCTTCACGTGGGTAAAGACCAAAGAAGTATAAATGTTAAGATATTTATACTTTACTCCCCTTTATTTCACTTATTATATATATCAACCACAAAACTTAACTATTCCTTATACTTTCACATCAAAACTCATAATATTTTACACTTAAACTACTTCTAAAAATTTGGGATCTCACAGGGTTGGCTTTTTCTGTAACCTTTGCCATTGATTGCTATGGGTAAACCACAGTAAAGCAGAAAGGAAAGCCTTTCGGAGAACGTTTTCGTTGTCGTTAAGGCCTAGAGAGAAGTAAATTGAATGCCCTACAATTAGAATCAAAGAGGATGGGTCAAGGAGAGGTTTTGAATGAAACCAAAATGAATCTATGGCAAAGCAGAGCCTTCGGAGGTATGGCGGCTTATGTTGTGCCATCACTTTAGATTCGCAACCAATTTCAGCATTATCCCCTGGATGGCTCTCAACTCTGGGCTTATTACAACAGATTGAGTTAGCATATTTTACCTCAACATAATGACTCTTTGTGCCCTGTGCATTCTTGAAGATGAAAGTGTCAAACATCTTTGTTTTTAGTGCAGCTATGCTGTTCGGATTTAGGCTCAGCTTTGTTCTAAATTTGAAGATGATTAGCCTACAACCAACCTTCATGATGTTTGATGAGGAGTGGACGAGGAGAGATAGAAGATTTCTAAACAAATGGAGAAGAGGGAGAAAAGGAGTGAGAGATAGAGTTGAGAAGGAGAGAGAAAAATGGGGGAGGAGAGAAGATTTTTCAAATAATGGAAGCCTGAGAGATAAATGGATGAAGATGAATATGGAAAAGCGATAGAAAAAAATGGATACAGGGTGGAAGATAATAGAGAGAAATTTTTTTTAAAAAAAATGGAGAATAGTGAGTATGAGAGAAGAGAGAAAAAAAGAGTGGGGGAGAGGAGAGAAAATTTCTAAAAATTGGAGAAGAGGGTGAAAAATAATGAGAAAGAGAGAATAGAGGATAAGAGAGATAAAAGAAATGTAATACACTCAAAGGTCTTTTAGTAATTAAAAATAATTTAATTAGATTGGATCAAAAGACAAAACATAGCATTTTTTTTTATTTTTTTTTGTACAAAAAATAGCATATGACATGTCCTTAATGCTTCAAAAGTACCTTACTTGGATTTAATGGCTTAAAAGTGCATATGATTGGACTTTTAACCAATTCTCACTGTAATGAATAATGCAATAGAAAAATAGATTATTATTAAAATTAAATTAAAAATGATAAGATTGAACAATGTATCTTTTGTGCTTCATCACCCATACCAAATTGTTTGAGGATTAGTCGCTACCCTAGCCGCCACATTTTTATAGTAGACATCCTCATGAAGAACATTGGTTGCACACTCGCCTCTTGCAGTCATAAACAGGTAAAATTGTAACTCCTTTTACGTTAAAACATCATCTTACATGAACTAAAATCTCCACTTCATCGCCACTCTCCAATAGATACCCGTTGATGGATAGGGTCCGAACCTCCTTGGTCGGACCATGTCACTCGGCCTTAATCCAACAATTCACATCGGATATTGTTGGGGGTCAAGGTAAGCCACCAGTATACGCATGCACAGTGTCCCCAAGAAGGGGCTGCCACATGGCTCTCTGTGCCTGATATATATATTAGTTGGTGCACGTGTGCGTTACAAATGGACTATTTTAAGATTCTTGTAGAGCTACCCATTGTCATACCTACATCATTGTATTAAGAGCAATCAAAAATGCAGTCACATTTTTCACATGTGTTGTTAAGTAGATGATAGCCGACTATTAAGTAGATGATAGAAAGATAGAGATGAAGGGGTGCATTTCCAGTAATAAAAAACAAGAGAGAGAGAGAGAGAGAGAGAGAGAGAGAGAGAGAAAGAAGATGAAAGAGTGCGTTTTTCGTAGTATCATCTATTAAGGTTTAGTGAACTATAGTGTATCCTTTCTCCATCAGAGATTTGTCCATGGCTAAATCTAAAGACCATCTGGTTCTCAAAGCTGCTTTCCATTCTCTTTGAATAAAATTTCAATAAACAAACCAAATGATTTTTATTTGAAAAATCAACTAAAATTAATTTAAAACACAGAATTAAAAAGTAAATTGGCTTTGTACTCCAAATAGATACTAGAAACAAAGTGAAAATTTTAATATATGGACACAAGAAAGAGAAAATTTGGAAAAGAAATACAAAATCAAACCCCATTAAATATACATCTAGAGAGATGAGGGATACTTCATTATTATTGTGGAGAGATTAAAATGACCTAATCATATTGTTGGTAATTAAGTAGGGTAATTAATCTAGCAATTGATGTATTTACTATTATTCAATCCTTTGAATGCTTATTGTAGAATATGTAGGGTTTAACAATTTGAACGGTTAAACATAATTTTAGATTATCATTAAAAAAAGATTAAATATCAATAAAAGTTAAGAATGTAATATTTTCATAGTTGGAGGGTAAAATTGGAAAAAAATATTTTTCAAGTATAGTGACTTTTTAAAGTAGTATAGATATATGCGGATAGTATCGGGTACGAAGACGGAATTTTTATGAGCACTCTGCATTCTTNAATCAAAGGATAATCAAAGAAATACTCTTTGCA
Organism: Ilex paraguariensis; assembly: GCA_963454935.2. Lineage (NCBI taxonomy): Eukaryota > Viridiplantae > Streptophyta > Magnoliopsida > Aquifoliales > Aquifoliaceae > Ilex > Ilex paraguariensis. The sequence goes on from CAUOFW020002680.1 coordinate 25,919, forward strand.
AAGAGATTTAAAGAGAGCATATTGTATATCACCTCATACCTCAGAATCATTATTTGAATTCGATAACTCTGATTTCCGTTTCATTCTTCTTATTTTCGGGTAGCCCTTTATTTCCCATTTTCCTCTTCTTTGTTTCTACCAGACAACTCCCTGTTTGTCTCTCGATTTATCTTTCAAGACTTTCTTCNTTACCCGATTTTTACGGAATACCAAAATTTTTTTCGTTAACCGACCCGATTTTTTTTGCGGTAGCCGATCAGTAAGGTTGGGTAGGGTCGGAATATTAGAATAATCAAAAATTTGNTTACCCGATTTTTACGGAATACCAAAATTTTTTTCGTTAACCGACCCGATTTTTTTGCGGTAGCCGATCAGTAAGGTTGGGTAGGGTCGGAATATTAGAATAATCAAAAATTGGAACACCTCTAGTTCTGTAAGCATAAGGGATTCACTTGATTTTTGCTCGTGTTGCACGTAAAGACCATCAATTATTGAATGGATTAGTAGAATTTTAATAGGAATCGAAAACAATCTTCCCCACAAACGGCACAATTGAGCAGAGATGAACTATTTGGGGATTTGGGGGATCATTAGAATGACCAGCCNCCACAAAACTTAACTATTCCTTATACTTTCACATCAAAACTCATAATATTTTACACATAAACTACTTCTAAAAATTTGGGATCTCACAGGGTTGGCTTTTTCTGTAACCTTTGCCATTGATTGCTATGGGTAAACCACAGTAAAGCAGAAAGGAAAGCCTTTCGGAGAACGTTTTCGTTGTCGTTAAGGCCTAGAGAGAAGTAAATTGAATGCCCTACAATTAGAATCAAAGAGGATGGGTCAAGGAGAGGTTTTGAATGAAACCAAAATGAATCTATGGCAAAGCAGAGCCTTCGGAGGTATGGCGGCTTATGTTGTGCCATCACTTCAGATTCGCAACCAATTTCAGCATTATCCCCTGGATGGCCCTCAACTCTGGGCTTATTACAACAGATTGAGTTAGCATATTTTACCTCAACATAATGACTCTTTGTGCCCTGTGCATTCTTGAAGATGAAAGTGTCAAACATCTTTGTTTTTAGTGCAGCTATGCTGTTCGGATTTAGGCTCAGCTTTGTTCTAAATTTGAAGATGATTAGCCTACAACCAACCTTCATGATGTTTGATGAGGAGTGGACGAGGAGAGATAGAAGATTTCTAAACAAATGGAGAAGAGGGAGAAAAGGAGTGAGAGATAGAGTTGAGAAGGAGAGAGAAAAATGGGGGAGGAGAGAAGATTTTTCAAATAATGGAAGCCTGAGAGATAAATGGATGAAGATGAATATGGAAAAGCGATAGAAAAAAATGGATACAGGGTGGAAGATAATAGAGAGAAATTTTTTTTAAAAAAAATGGAGAATAGTGAGTATGAGAGAAGAGAGAAAAAAAGAGTGGGGGAGAGGAGAGAAAATTTCTAAAAATTGGAGAAGAGGGTGAAAAATAATGAGAAAGAGAGAATAGAGGATAAGAGAGATAAAAGAAATGTAATACACTCAAAGGTCTTTTAGTAATTAAAAATAATTTAATTAGATTGGATCAAAAGACAAAACATAGCATTTTTTTTTATTTTTTTTTGTACAAAAAATAGCATATGACATGTCCTTAATGCTTCAAAAGTACCTTACTTGGATTTAATGGCTTAAAAGTGCATATGATTGGACTTTTAACCAATTCTCACTGTAATGAATAATGCAATAGAAAAATAGATTATTATTAAAATTAAATTAAAAATGATAAGATTGAACAATGTATCTTTTGTGCTTCATCACCCATACCAAATTGTTTGAGGATTAGTCGCTACCCTAGCCGCCACATTTTTATAGTAGACATCCTCATGAAGAACATTGGTTGCACACTCGCCTCTTGCAGTCATAAACAGGTAAAATTGTAACTCCTTTTACGTTAAAACATCATCTTACATGAACTAAAATCTCCACTTCATCGCCACTCTCCAATAGATACCCGTTGATGGATAGGGTCCGAACCTCCTTGGTCGGACCATGTCACTCGGCCTTAATCCAACAATTCACATCGGATATTGTTGGGGGTCAAGGTAAGCCACCAGTATACGCATGCACAGTGTCCCCAAGAAGGGGCTGCCACATGGCTCTCTGTGCCTGATATATATATATATATATTAGTTGGTGCACGTGTGCGTTACAAATGGACCATTTTAAGATTCTTGTAGAGCTACCCATTGTCATACCTACATCATTGTATTAAGAGCAATCAAAAATGCAGTCACATTTTTCACATGTGTTGTTAAGTAGATGATAGCCGACTATTAAGTAGATGATAGAAAGATAGAGATGAAGGGGTGCATTTCCAATAATAAAAAACAGAGAGAGAGAGAGAGAGAGAGAAGATGAAGGAGTGCGTTTTTCGTAGTATCATCTATTAAGGTTTATGAACTATAGTGAATCCTTTCTCCATCAGAGATTTGTCCATGGCTAAATCTAAGACCATCTGGTTCTCAAAACTGCTTTCCATTCTCTTTGAATAAAATTTCAATAAACAAACCAAATGATTTTTATTTGAAAAATCAACTAAAATTAATTTAAAACACAGAATTAAAAAGTAAATTGGCTTTGTACTCCAAATAGATACTAGAAACAAAGTGAAAATTTTAATATATGGACACAAGAAAGAGAAAATTTGGAAAAGAAATACAAAATCAAACCCCATTAAATATACATCTAGAGAGATGAGGGATACTTCATTATTATTGTGGAGAGATTAAAATGACCTAATCATATTGTTGGTAATTAAGTAGGGTAATTAATCTAGCAATTGATGTATTTACTATTATTCAATCCTTTGAATACTTATTGTAGAATATGTAGGGTTGAACAATTTGAACGGTTAAACATAATTTTAGATTATCATTAAAAAAAGATTAAATATCAATAAAAGTTAAGAATGTAATATTTTCATAGTTGGAGGGTAAAATTGGAAAAAAATATTTTTCAAGTATAGTGACTTTTTAAAGTAGTATAGATATATGCGGATAGTATCGGGTACGAAGACGGAATTTTTATGAGCACTCTGCATTCTTACCCGATTTTTACGGAATACCAAAATTTTTTTCGTTAACCGACCCGATTTTTTTGCGGTAGCCGATCAGTAAGGTTGGGTAGGGTCGGAATATTAGAATAATCAAAAATTGGAACACCTCTAGTTCTGTAAGCATAAGGGATTCACTTGATTTTTGCTCGTGTTGCACGTAAAGACCATCAATTATTGAATGGATTAGTAGAATTTTAATAGGAATCGAAAACAATCTTCCCCACAAACGGCACAATTGAGCAGAGATAAACTATTTGGGGATTCGGGGGATCATTAGAATGACCAGTCAGAGCTTCTAGGCTCTTAGGGGTTGAGCTATCGATTCAATAACAAAGAATGAAAATTAATAGTCAAAAAATTTATATTGGTTCACTAGTTCGAAAGCTTGGCTAGTCCATTATAATTGAGACTCTTGCTCCTAGGGAATTTTCTATTAATTGGGGGGAAGAANTAGGGGTTGAGCTATCGATTCAATAACAAAGAATGAAAATTAATAGTCAAAAAATTTATATTGGTTCACTAGCTCGAAAGCTTGGCTAGTCCATTATAATTGAGACTCTTGCTCCTAGGGAATTTTCTATTAATTGGGGGGAAGGANTATCCCCTGGATGGCCCTCAACTCTGGGCTTATTACAACAGATTGAGTTAGCATATTTTACCTCAACATAATGACTCTTTGTGCCCTGTGCATTCTTGAAGATGAAAGTGCCAAACATCTTTGTTTTTAGTGCAGCTATGCTGTTCGGATTTAGGCTCAGATTTGTTCTAAATTTGAAGATGATTATCCTACAACCAACCTTCATGATGTTTGATGAGGAGTGGACGAGGAGAGATAGAAGATTTCTAAACAAATGGAGAAGAGGGAGAAAAGGAGTGAGAGATAGAGTTGAGAAGGAGAGAGAAAAATGGGGGAGGAGAGAAGATTTTTCAAATAATGGAAGCTTGAGAGATAAATGGATGGAAAAGCGATAGAAAAAAATGGAGACAGTGGAAGAGAATAGAGAGAGAAATTTTTTTTAAAAAAAATGGAGAATAGTGAGTATGAGAGAAGAGAGAAAAAAAGAGTGGGGGAGAGGAGAGAAAATTTCTAAAAATTGGAGAAGAGGGTGAAAAATAATGAGAAAGAGAGAATAGAGGATAAGAGAGATAAAAGAAATGTAATACACTCAAGGGTCTTTTAGTAATTAAAAATAATTTAATTAGATTGGATCAAAAGACAAAACATAGCATTTTTTTTTATTTTTTTTTGTACAAAAAATAGCATATGACATGTCCTTAATGCTTCAAAAGTACCTTACTTGGATTTAATGGCTTAAAAGTGCATATGATTGGACTTTTAACCAATTCTCACTGTAATGAATAATGCAATAGAAAAATAGATTATTATTAAAATTAAATTAAAAATGATAAGATTGAACAATGTATCTTTTGTGCTTCATCACCCATACCAAATTGTTTGAGGATTAGTCGCTACCCTAGCCGCCACATTTTTATAGTAGACATCCTCATGAAGAACATTGGTTGCACACTCGCCTCTTGCAGTCATAAACAGGTAAAATTGTAACTCCTTTTACGTTAAAACATCATCTTACATGAACTAAAATCTCCACTTCATCGCCACTCTCCAATAGATACCCGTTGATGGATAGGGTCCGAACCTCCTTGGTCGGACCATGTCACTCGGCCTTAATCCAACAATTCACATCGGATATTGTTGGGGGTCAAGGTAAGCCACCAGTATACGCATGCACAGTGTCCCCAAGAAGGGGCTGCCACATGGCTCTCTGTGCCTGATATATATATTAGTTGGTGCACGTGTGCGTTACAAATGGACTATTTTAAGATTCTTGTAGAGCTACCCATTGTCATACCTACATCATTGTATTAAGAGCAATCAAAAATGCAGTCACATTTTTCACATGTGTTGTTAAGTAGATGATAGCCGACTATTAAGTAGATGATAGAAAGATAGAGATGAAGGGGTGCATTTCCAGTAATAAAAAACAAGAGAGAGAGAGAGAGAGAGAGAGAGAGAGAGAGAGAAAGAAGATGAAAGAGTGCGTTTTTCGTAGTATCATCTATTAAGGTTTAGTGAACTATAGTGTATCCTTTCTCCATCAGAGATTTGTCCATGGCTAAATCTAAAGACCATCTGGTTCTCAAAGCTGCTTTCCATTCTCTTTGAATAAAATTTCAATAAACAAACCAAATGATTTTTATTTGAAAAATCAACTAAAATTAATTTAAAACACTGAATTAAAAAGTAAATTGGCTTTGTACTCCAAATAGATACTAGAAACAAAGTGAAAATTTTAATATATGGACACAAGAAAGAGAAAATTTGGAAAAGAAATACAAAATCAAACCCCATTAAATATACATCTAGAGAGATGAGGGATACTTCATTATTATTGTGGAGAGATTAAAATGACCTAATCATATTGTTGGTAATTAAGTAGGGTAATTAATCTAGCAATTGATGTATTTACTATTATTCAATCCTTTGAATACTTATTGTAGAATATGTAGGGTTTAACAATTTGAACGGTTAAACATAATTTTAGATTATCATTAAAAAAAGATTAAATATCAATAAAAGTTAAGAATGTAATATTTTCATAGTTGGAGGGTAAAATTGGAAAAAAATATTTTTCAAGTATAGTGACTTTTTAAAGTAGTATAGATATATGCGGCTAGTATCGGGTACGAAGACGGAATTTTTATGAGCACTCTGCATTCTTACCCGATTTTTACGGAATACCAAAATTTTTTTCGTTAACCGACCCGATTTTTTTGCGGTAGCCGATCAGTAAGGTTGGGTAGGGTCGGAATATTAGAATAATCAAAAATTGGAACACCTCTAGTTCTGTAAGCATAAGGGATTCACTTGATTTTTGCTCGTGTTGCACGTAAAGACCATCAATTATTGAATGGATTAGTAGAATTTTAATAGGAATCGAAAACAATCTTCCCCACAAACGGCACAATTGAGCAGAGATGAACTATTTGGGGATTCGGGGGATCATTAGAATGACCAGTCAGAGCTTCTAGGCTCTTAGGGGTTGAGCTATCGATTCAATAACAAAGAATGAAAATTAATAGTCAAAAAATTTATATTGGTTCACTAGTTCGAAAGCTTGGCTAGTCCATTATAATTGAGACTCTTGCTCCTAGGGAATTTTCTATTAATTGGGGGGAAGAAGATTGCACAGAGTAAAAGCACATATGCTTGCTTGATTACAAATACGAGGAATTTGGCCCTTATTAATAGTGTATAGTTGTCTTGCATGATTGCCTTGTATGATCTCTATGATCCCTTGTAACTAATGACATCCTAGCGTAATCAACGTGATTCCCCATGAGGCTATTGCGACCCATGTGTCACAATATTTGGCCGTTAATTGGACCTATCAGGCATTTAGTCAAGTTGAGCCCGTGGCTTGTAATTGTACATCTATATTATTTTATTTATAAAAATCAGTATCTGGGAAAATTTTTAATTTTTAATTTTATCCTTATTTATTATGATAAAATCAATTATACTCATATATATACTTTTATCTAATTTTTTATACCTATTTGATTTTCAACTTATTTTAGACTCTTTTATAAAAACTTCTAAATTTTTTTGAACTCATTTATTTTTTTTTCTTGGATAAATAACACAAAATCAAATTGAACTCATTTATTAGTAGTATAATTATATTTTATCCATATTTATTATAATAAAGTCAATTATACACACCTATATACTTTCATCTAATTTTTATTTTTTATACATATTTGACTTTCAACTTATTTTGTACTCTTTTATAAAAACTTATAAATTCTTTTAAACTCATTTATTAGTAGTACAGTTACATACAATTTTATATATCTATATGAAAAAGTAAAATATGTTAAATTATTATATACATGTAGTTACCAGAGTGAATTACACAATCAAATATATGTTATATTTTATTTTTTAGTATGCAATAATATAATAATATTATAAGTAATCAAATCAAATCTATTTAACAAAATAAAAATTAATAATTTTATAATATAATTAAATATGAAAATGCTTAAAGAGGTCAGAGAGATACCAAAATAAATGACAGATTAAGTACCCAAAACTTATAGAATAAATTAATAATTAAATTTAACAATAATGAAAATACGAATGAATTATTCGGCACTTAATTTATTATTTAATTTAAGTACATATATAATTCATATTTTTTATAAAAAATATTATTATTTAATTAGTTTATGTGCAACGCACGTCATGCATTGCTAGTTTACTTATAAAAGTCTCTTACCATGAAAATTTTTTATTTGTCTATTTTAACCTTATTTAATTTTCTAAAAACAATTTCACACTTGTATTTTTACAACTTGAGAAAGATAAGATCATTTATTTGTACACTTAATGTACCTTTTGAATTCCTAATCTACCCTTACACAAATGCCTAAAGTCTAACACTATTTATCATCTATATAATAAAGTAGGTAGATTTATTTGTCTTGAACTTTTCACGCCTCAAATCGTTTGATAATTTTTATCCGACGAATCTAATTTGACTTTTATTCTTTTTTAAAATTCTAAGACTCTCATCTCTAATATAACTCTCTTTCTCTGTCTATCTCATACACCCAACTCTTATACGTGTATATAACTCTATCTTTCTCTCTCACAAATATTTTAAACACACACTCTCTCATCTCTCATACTCTCTCTCTCTCTCTCTCTCTCTGTATATATATATATAACACATAGCAACTTGAATTTTTATCCTACATATTTTCCTCCCTAAAAACATCACATTACTCATTCTATCACATGTTCAATCATTTGATATTTGATTAATTTATAGTTTAACATAAGTTTTATTTCAAATATTATCCATATACGATAGTATACACATGCTAAAAAAATTAATATAATGAGATCGATTTTTTGAGCGCTCGAATTTTTTTTTCCTTCGTGCCTTCAAGCACAGGTTATGAATAATATATATATGAGATAGAATGAAAGTCTAATTAGGTTCGTCAACACAAACAATGCTACCAAATACTTTCTCTCTTCACATTATTTGTTTGTCTTCACGATTCTAATTGAACTTATTTACTCAAAATATTTGTATGATTTTATAAATAAGAAAATATTTAAATTTTAAAAAAAGGTTGTAGATATTCAAAGCCAAGCTAATCACCAATAATAAAAATTCAAAGTGAAGCTAATCATCAATAAAAAAACAACAAGTGATATCAATTGCTCCAAAAAAACAAAAAAATTCAAAGACAAGCTAATTATCAATAAAAAAATAATAATCCAAACCAATTGCACAAAAATAAAACAATATTATAAACCAACTAACAATTTTTACACAATACATAGGGAAATATACTACCATTTTAACTTCAGTTTGTTGTAAAAAAAAATTTCTTCTTCAATCTTTATCAGAAAAATAGAAATTTTAAATACAAAAATCACATATAAAATCAACAAATATTTCACGCATATGGATCTGTACTTGATCAACTGATTAAAACCAAAAATCTTATGAACAAAAAGGGAAACAAAAGAACTTTTATGGGAAACACAATCAACGAATTACCTCATTTTTTGCGCAAGTGATAAACCTTCTTCCAGGGTTTAAATCCATCTAAGATGTCTTTGTTACAGCTCTGTGGCCACAGAAACATAATGCTTGCATTTTTCCCTCTTCTTCCACCTCCCAATTTTTCTATGTTATTCTTGCCCTAATTCAATAGCTCTTTGTACAATTTATCTCTGTTATTCTTGCCTTAAATGTAGAAGACAACCACTGTACAATATTTGAGCGCAAAAATGGTTCATTTACAACCTTGCACTTCTATGTTATGACATGTTTTGCAAGTCATCAAAAAACAGACGATAAACTGAACGAGGTTTAGGTGTTGGACCTAATTGCTACCGTTTTATTTCTTTAGGGTGCAATATGAGAATTTTTATCTTTTAGGGTGTAAAGTGAAAATTTAGCAATCTTTCAAGGTGCAAAGTGAAATTTTCCATTTTTTAAATACTTAAATAGTACAAAATAGACACCAAAATGATAAAAAAACTAAGTTAAATCAATTTTTTTTAAGTAGGGAAATTTTGATTTTATTGATTTGGTTTAATTGCATCGTGAGAATATTTTTATATCATCCGAGATGTCATAGCAACAGATAATTTAAATTATTTGTCCTTGCAGCTACAAGCAGATTCTTTGGCCAATATTAATTCAAGTAGGTTTTTTTTTTCTATTTTTTGGAAATTTGATTTGTAATTCAATATGAACTAGACAACCTATTTATTAGATTTAGCAAAATGTTAAAAAAATGAACACTCATTGGAAAGAAAAGCCTCTAAGAAAAAAAAATTTGGCAAAATAATTTTGTAATGGTGTTAATTTTAGTTCATAGGGATTTTTGGATTGTGTTAATGTGATATAATTTTTTCATTTCAATCCTTACACTTCTTTTATTTAAGATATTTTTGGATGCTCCATTTGTTTGACAAATTTTTTGTGTTAAGAGTGTATTCAGACACGAATAATGACTATTTACCTATAAATTAATTCTACCATAATTATCCTTAAGCTAATATTAACTGTTTTAAACTTTTTGTCCTCCGGACTAAAGTCTCTAAATGCAATATATTTAACCGACTAATAACATTTTGAGATCTAGACTCTAGAGGAATGCTCTTCTGTGAAGTTACGAAACAATAAAGAATCCAGATAACTTAATGGCGAGTGGTGGTTCTGGTAGAAAAGCGTCGTTCGAGGTTACTCTAACCTAATCTGCCCTTCAAAGTGTAAGACTGCCAATCGTTAAGGATTTTGAGCTGTTTGTCCCATTTTTTGACAAACAGATGAAAGGACGGTTCAATGGGTTCCATTATTTCTTGTTTGGATAAAGCTCAAGTGAAATTTCTGCCCCAAAAAATCCTTTTATTATTCCTACATGATATTTTTCAGTTTGCATAATATTTTTTGTTGACAAGCCTGACGATTGTTGCTGTTATGCAGGGAAAAACTTTTTTTTTTTAATTGAATTGATCTTTTGACAAAAAAAATACTATTTTATTTATAATCAACCGTGAAAAAATATCCACTCACGATGCCATACATTTGGGCCAATAGTGGTTGAATTACCGTCTTCACAAATGTGATTACAATGAGAAACAGATTCTTGAATAGCAGCTTCATTCATCAAGCGAGCACCCGAACTCTTTTATTTTTAAAGTCCCTACTACATCTTCTACTGAAACCACCAGCTCAGCGCCACCTTCCAAATACTTCCCATCGATTAGGAAATGACTTATCCACATCGTGTCTTCATTGGGTTTCGGAATAACAAAAAAAAATGGTGAATAAGACCACACTAATCTCGTCCTCCTCTTTTCTATCCTTATTGTCATGAATTGCTCAGGATTTAGATACTCCACGTTTGTATACACACAACATACAACCACATGTCGGATCTTACCACGAACAAGCGGAGGCACAATAAAAGATATAGGTGAACTTGCACTCTTAATGCTGAATCCACTAGGAACCTTATCTCCAGGAAAAAAATAGGAATCTAAACCTTTTTCATTAAATCTCTGTGACAAAAAACCATAATTAATGAAACCATTCAAAGAGGGGAGAGAGGGAGAGGGGGAGAAAGACACACCTGGAGACGAAGCATCTTTGCGTTAGTGCCTATCCTGGAGTTGTAATAGTTTAACTTGACGTCTCCCATGGATTCTACGTCCCATCTCTTTAACATCTCTGTGTCAACATCTTTAATGGGTTCTATCTTCCATTCGCCCTCAACCTCCACTAGATTATCACAATTTTTGCATTGGAACATGAATTCCGAGGACCAAAATCGGGTTGTCCAATTTGCTTGATAGGATACCTTTTCCAGTGATGTGCATCCTTCCGTACTCAGCAATTTGAGTTTGACACGTGGCACCATCGTAAGAGATTTGAGCATTTTGCATGAATCTACCACAATCTCTTGGAGATCAGTCAAACCTCTTATACTTTCTGGGAGGCTATGAATTTTGTTTGCACTTAAATCCAAGGATTGCAACAAGGAGAGGTTACTAAAATCCAAGGGAAAAGCATCATTACATAGATTGCAACCTGCAAGACTTAATTTTACAAGAGAGCATGATAGAGAAATTGATAAAATTTTTGAGTTGTTTTTGGGCCTTGATACCCAAGACCTAACAACTGCATACCAGGGCTGAACCTCCTTTGTGCTAGAGAGTGCTTTATTCATAGCAATTCCATCAGCATCAAAAACTTCAAAAGAACTCTTTGTGGTCAACTCTGTTGGCAACCAGTCAATAATTGAGCATCCAGAAAGGTTAAGTGTCTTAAGACGTTGCAGCATAAGAATGTTTTTGGGAAGTATCTTAAGATTTTTGCAATCACTTAGATTCAATAAAATGAGTCCTTCTAGCCTTCCAATGGATTCATGAACTTCAACCAAATTTACACAATCTTCAAGAATCAATCTTTCAAGATTTGGCATTCCTGAGAAGTCGGAAGTTTTGGTAAGCTGATGGGAATGACTGAGATCAAGTATTTTTAGTATCTTAAGAACCTGAAAAAAAATAAATAAATAAAGACAAGTTACTCTAACACATATAATCAATCCAAAAAAAAATAGACCATAAAAGAAGGAAATTAAAACAGATGAATTACCTTAGTGCCTCCCCAAATTTGTTTCAAGCTGCTATAGCGCATGTCAAGAGCAACCAACCTTTCCATAGGGAAATTACTTGTTATAGTTTTTAAAGGAGATCCATGCCAACACAACCATCTTAAAGTCTTAGGGATTTTTTTGAAGCATCCAGTGATTTGTACATAATTGATTTGGAGTAGTCTTAATCTATACATCCTTGCAAATGCATTAGCTTCAACGACCTTCAACGTACTTGAATTTCGTAATGAAATGTCAAGTGGGCTCCAGGAGAATCGGCTTAGACATTGTCTTTTTATTGAATTGCCTAGGTTTGACAATAATGATTTGTCAAGAATTTCTGCACAACTACGCTTTTTTGCACTAAATCTTGCCATGACATGCTCATCTTCCTTGATCATACGCATGTCTACAACGAGGCCTTCAATTTTTTTTGTGCCCTAAATTAAAAGGAATATGCATTAAAATGGAACCAAATAAGGAGAATGGAAAAAAAATTTGAGAAGTATGTTTCTTACAGTTTTTTCTCTCAGTATCATAAATGAATCATTGTGATGCCACAATCTGCTTCGTTTTCCTGGATCCTTAGGCGATTCTTGACGAACAATTTCTCTTCCCATCTCTTGAAGCAATTGGTGCATTGTCAACTTATTAAACATATCAACCCCTAGGAGGCACCTATCAGTTAGATTTTGAATCCCAATTGTTGTGTGGAAATCACATTCATCTAGTAATGTAATTACCCAATCCCTATCCCATCCCACAAAGAAACATGCAATGTGGAGAAATAATTCTTTGTCATGATCATCTTGTAAAGAGTCATAGCTTATTCTAAGTTTTCTAAGGATTTGACCATCAAGAATTGCTTCCAATTTCTTCGATGCACTTTCCCATACATTTACACTTTTTCCAGATAGAGAAGAACCCAAAACTTGAAGAGCTAAAGGAAGCCCTTTGCAATGATGTACTAATCTTATTGAGTGCTTCAAGTAATCTTCAATGGGATGGTCTTGTCCAAAGGCATGCCAACTAAAGAGCTCAAGTGATTCTTCAAAATTCAGATGTTTAACCTGATGCACCTTATGAATGTAACGAGGATTTAGCAACCCTTCGTTCCTTGTTGTTACTATAATTCTACTTCCAGGACTAATCAATTTTCGCATTCCAAACATTGCATTAATTTGATCAACATGATCCACATCGTCAATAACAACGAGAAGTCTTTTACAACATATGGCAGCCGCAATTTTAAGAATTCCTTCATCAACACAACTTATCCTTTCCTCTTTCCCAATATCTGAAAGAAGTTGTTTTTGTAACTTAACTAAACCATTTGATTCTTGCGAACGTTCCCTGATATTTGCAAGAAAGCTACTAGCATCAAAATTTTCTTTGTTCAGATTATAAACAACTTTGGCAATGGTAGACTTCCCAATACCACCCATGCCACATATTGCGACTACACTATAGTCCACTGCCTCATACTGTAACCACAAATTGATATTTTTTACTTGTGGATATATCCCAATCAAGAAAGGGGTGACATAGAGGCCTCTGCGATTCACTTTATCTCCAATCACTTTAACAATTTTTTTAATAAACATTGCCTCGTGCCTATAAATCACAAAGGAAAGGAAAAGGTGAGTACATTTAATATATCCTGAATAATTACTCATTCATGACAAAACCATATAGAAAAAGAAGGCTTTTTTGGGAAAAGCTACCAAACTTTCAAGATCTTATTTTGTGGGTTTATTTTCTCTACGTTTTTCCAAAATCGAAAAGCACAAATTTGAATTAATTTGGGAGGATCGCACTTTGCACCTTGGGGTGCAAAGTGCAATTCAACTAATTAATTTTGAACTTTTCCTTCAAGAATGTCATACATTTTAACAAAGGTTAGAGATAAAAAAATTCAAACATGCTTTATTATTTTTGTATAATTTAAGACATTCAAAGATAGAGAGTACTAATTTTTGAAGCATCTAATAGTAATAGTAATTGGATAAATTATGCTTTGCAGATATGAATTGTAAATCCAATGATGGAATGGTGGCATTGTCAGACTGCGATAGATAATGTCGATGATAGGAATTGAATATATGTTCGGGGAAACATATTTCAAGGAAATTACCCGTTAGAATGATTTTTTAAGTCCATTCCGTTCAAATTTGCAAGAATTTTGAGTGCTTCCCTCCAACGATCCATTATTTTCATCCACTCCTTTTCATTTTCATTGGTTCCTCCTTCGAAACTCTTCTCGTGTCTGGTAAAGCCTTCCACAAAACTCCTTGTTTGTCTCATGACTTCGGATGGATCTATATCATAAAATATAGGTAAAACTTCAAGCATAGATATCCTTTTGTGGTGAAGAATCTTGACAAGTTCATTGAGACACCATCTTGATGAAGCATAAGTTTTTGAGAAGACAATTATCGCAATTTTTGACTGTTCAATGGCTTTTTGTAATTCTAACTCAATATTCTCCCCCCGTTCAATTTCTTCGTCATCTCTAAATGTGTGGAATCCCGCTTGAACCAAAGCTATGTAGAGGTGATCGGTAAATGTCTTGCGGGTGTCTTCACCTCTAAAGCTCAAAAACACATCGTAAACACATCGAGATATGGAAGAAGAGGCTTGGGCTCTAACAATAGCCATTGAACAAATCTAAGAGATAAATGAACAAACAATCTCTACTCAGTTAATACACCACATAGTACATGTGAAGTCAATAAATACAATTAGCAACCCAATCACTTAAACCCGAACATTTTTTGGAAATGTTGAATTCATGGTCCTTTAACGAAGCTAACAATAAATTTTCATGAAATGCTTGAAGGTGACTATTTTATTGTTAACTACATTCCCAAAACCGAATATTTCTTAGTTAACTTCGGAAAACTATGACCCTTGACATAACATGTGCCGAGTCTAGCCTGTCTAGGTAACAACACACATGAACTGATGAACATTCCAAGCCTCTCTTAATGAGTTCAAGGGTTTTATGTAGCACTTATTTTTTATAACTATATAGTATCAGGGCTGATTGGTTGGTGAGGTCTAATTCTATACCTCCATTTTTAAAATTTGTTTACGTATAAAATTTGTTTGAAAAATTCATAAATAGCATGAAGTTGAAAGTAGGTTAACATATGAAAACACTTGAAAAGAAAAGAAAAAAAAATTTTAAAAACTAAAAAGTAACCCTTAAGCAAAGGAAACTAGGGCTGGAAGTGGAACCCTCTACCTCTGAAGGTGATTTCTCTCATGCTAACGTGGGAGCAGCTTAAAGCCATGGAAGGCCTAAAGCGGTAATAAAAAATGAGGTTTTGTTAATTTTAAATTACCTTGTTTTAAATTTTGGGTGTTTGAGATACGAAGGATGTGTTAAAGTAGAGAGTAGAATGAAAGGGAGGGCTATTTCTAGTGTTACCAACATAGAGAAAAGTTTCAGCTTTTTGTTTTGATTTTACCAGAGAGAGAGAGAAAAAGAGGGTTTAATTCTAGCTTTGGTTTCTTCTTTTTATTGGAGGAGAGAGAAAGAGAGGAGAAATGTGTGATTGAGAACAGATGCGATAAATATGAGTTAACTTTTAAGGAGTTTTTTTTTTATATAACTTTTGATTTTTGGGTTTTTAATATTATGAGTTGGATCATGGGTTCAAAATATTAAAATTAAAATTTTTAGGGGCCTTTTAAAAGGTTTATGATTATCATGGATTTAAATTTTTAGTTTTTTGAATTTGGTACATCTTTTAACACTTAGTAGACTAGAAGTGCACGCGGAATTTTTTTTTGGGCTAAAAGTCCATTTGGAAAACAAATGTCTAATATACTCCTAGCAACAAAATAAATGCTCTCAAAAAAACCAATTAGGAAACCTTACTACAATTTTTAAAATAGATTTGAAAATAAAAATTCTTAAATTTGAGATTACAACCCTTTCTCTCTCACTATAAATATATATATATATATATATAAAAGAGATAAAAAAAATTTTAGGATTCTTTATATATATAAATATACTCGAGATAACCCGTGTGTGAAGGCAAAACACGGTGCAATGTAAATAATTTTAAGAAAAATGTTGGTGGCCGTTGAATAAGTTAATTTGAAATTTTCGAATAAATTTATTGAAATCCGTCTGTTTTTATATTACAGATATATATAGAGAGAGAAAGAGGGGTAAAAAAAACTTAATTTTAAAAATTTTACAGTTAAAGAGTATAAATTCAAACTCTCTCTATATATATATATATATATATATATATATATATATATATATAACAAGCATGCAAGTGCATCATAATATAAATTCACGCTATCAAAACTAACATAGGGAATACAGTTACAAAAAAAAGTGACACATGAAAAAAAATAGTGACACAAATAAAAAAATAGTAAGACAAGGTGTGACTCCAAAAAAATTGTGACAACAAAGTATGACTCAAAAAAAACAACATTATATAAGATCAAAGATCAACTGATTTCATAGTGTTATTAGAAAGTGTGACTAAAACAAAGTGACATCATACAAAAGTGATTTGAGAGATAAAATTTTTATTGCAAGTCATAGAGAATTTTCAAGTCATTATACGAGAAACGAAGTTTATATAAGGGAAAATTTCATCTACACTCCCTTAAAATAGATCTATCTTCAATGACACCCCTATTTTTTTTAAAATTTCACTGACCTACCCTGTCAGTGTTGGTCGACTAACAAACGTGACGGTATTACCTTTTTACCATTTTACCCTTAAACCTTATAAAGATTTACATATTCACTAACTATTTTTCATTAAACTGTACATCAATAGGTATTACCTTGTTTGGTCCTTACTTTGCATGGAGTTAATAGTTATATAAATAGTTATTACCCACTTATTACTTTATTTGGTTGGCATTTTATGTACAATATTATTTTTCGGGTTACAATACTGACCCAGTTTGTATAATAACTTTTATCCCTTGTACATGACTTTAATGAATACCACCTACTAGGTGGTATTATTTGCTAGTATAAATCCATTAATGGTATGGTACAAGTAAGGAAAATGACACAAATACTCTCTTTTGTAGAGCTCACTTATAAAAAATTTATTTTGAATTTTTTTCTTTATATTATGTTTAAGTGTATTGTGTCATCATTTTTTTTTTAAATTTAAAAAAAAATTATTTTAAATTTTTTTCTTATTTTATGTTTAAGCATACGATGTCATTTGTTTTTTTTTTTAAATTTAAAAAAAAAATTATTTTTAAAAAATTATTTTAAATTTTTTCCTTATATTATGTTTAAGCGTACGATATCATCGGTTTTTTAAAAAAGAAAATTAAAAAATTATTTTGAATTTTTTCTTTTTATTATGTTTAAGCATACGATACCACCGATTTTTTTTTTTAAATTATTTTGAATTTTTTCCTTATATTATGTTTAAGGGTATGATATCATCGATTTTTAAAATTTTTTTTTTTAGAAAAATTATTTTGAATTTTTTCCTTATATATCATCGG
This sequence comes from Ilex paraguariensis, assembly GCA_963454935.2. Taxonomy (NCBI): domain Eukaryota; kingdom Viridiplantae; phylum Streptophyta; class Magnoliopsida; order Aquifoliales; family Aquifoliaceae; genus Ilex; species Ilex paraguariensis. The sequence continues at coordinate 43,253 of CAUOFW020002680.1, forward strand.
TTTTTTTTTTTTTTTTAAAAAAAAATTATTTTAAAATTTTTTCTTTATATTATGTCATCGTTTTTTTTAAAGTTTTTTTACGATGTCACCGATTCATATCACTAGATTTTTTATGTGAATTTTTTATATTATTCTTCACCGATTCATTTTAGGATCAGTGGTTTGGATTTATTGCCACGTTATTTTTACAGTTAAGTGATTGAGTTGTTGGGGAGAGAGAGAGAGAGAGAGAGGAGTGAAGGTGACGTGCGAAATAAGAAGGATAAAATTAGTATTTAATAAAATTTTGATACGACATCAACACTTTTTCGATGGTCAATAAAGGCTGGTTATGATAGAGGGTTTAAACGAAAAGGACATATAAACTAAAAAAAAGTGTAGTAAAATTTCATAAAACACAAAAAATATCGTTAAAGATATTTCGAGGGAGCGTAGATGAAAATTTTCCTTTCTATAAATATATCGCTAAAATGCTACTACAAAGAATTATGGACAATTAACAACAACAAAAAAAAACTAAAAATTATAGAAGGGAACATCGTACAGTAAACAGATCGCTGTCTTTGAGGCGAGAAATTTGGAGATTAGTCTTTGGTTTGTTCAGTGGCCACTCTTCGTCTTCTCCAGATCAAGCTCTCGAACAGCAGCACACGACACCACAAATTAGATATCGAACATCAGACCTCCTCTTCTCCAGATCGAGCTCTCAAACAGCGGCTTGACTCCACAAATCAAGATCTCGAACACTAGATGGTCCAGATCTCGAAGTCTCAAACACCAACCTTCTTCAGTTCTTCTTCTTCTCGTCTGTCTCTCTCTCTCCACGCATACACACTCAGTCACAGATAGTAATAGAGTAAAGAGATGCTGGGTACAGTTCAAAAAAAAAAGATGCTGGGGAAGAGATGGGTCTTCTCTTTTTCACTCTGTCTCTCCCTGTCTACACGCACACAGTTCCTCTTCTTCTCGTCTGTCTCTCTCTCTCCACGCATACACACTCAGTCACCGATAGTAATAGAGTAAAGAGATGCTGGGTACAGTTCAAAAAAAAAAAAAAAACAGAAATGCTGGGGAAGATATGGGTCTTCTCTTTTCGCTCTGTCTCTCCCTGTCTACACGCACACATGCACAGAGTCTACGAATATAATAGTTTAATACACACACAATAACAGTACTGTGTGTTGAATAAGTCACAACTACTTATTTTGGAATGGAAGAAATAGTCCATCAGTAGACAATACTTATTCCACACAATGCACTATTTATTTTTTATTTTGATTGTGAAATTTTTAGTTACAGTAGTATTTTTTATATATTTTTTTATTATATAGTCGGTCCAATCAATTGACCAAATGATTAAACCGTTAAACTATTGACTCTGTCCCTCTGTCGGTTCGATATCTGGTCCGGTTCTTATAACACTGGATAGAGGAGTGGGATGAATGAGGTATCTTTCAAAATTTAAACAGTTAATTAATCCATTAATTTAGAAAAAATCTTCTATAATAAAATAGAATCAAAAAAATAAGGAAGCAGCTAAAATCTTGAGTTCCGAGTTTTTTATTCGAGAATCAAACCTAAATTGAACTTGATTCAAGTAGAGTTTTAAAACCCGAAAATTAAATCTGAACAACATACTAAAAGCCTGCAATTCAAATTCCATAAAATTGTTCCAAATGTGAAAAGGAAAAAACTTACCTGTATATGCACATCAAAGTTCCGTTACAGTGTTGGATTCGGTCAGATTCAGAGTATTGATTCCAACACTGTAACGGAACTTTGATGTGCATATACAGGTAAGTTTTTTCCTTTTCACATTTGGAACAATTTTATGGAATTTGAATTGCAGGCTTTTAGTATGTTGTTCAAGTAGGGGCCTCGGCAAAAATGTTATGTGGGGTCTTAGTAGTATTTATTTAATAATAATATTAGTAATAAATAGTAATCAAAATATTAAAATATGTTTATTTAAAAATTATTTGTTTTGTCTTTTTTTTTTTGAGATACAAAAGACTAATTAAAATTTAAATTTTGTAAATAAAAATTATGTTAACCGTAGTTAAATTCAAAAATTATAGTTAAATTCAAAAATTAAATGCAAATGATACATACTATTTGTTGAAGATAAAAAAAAACATAATTACAAATTAGTTTAACTAGTAAGACAATTACGGTTGATTAGTTTCATATTGTGTATTACTTTTACTCATTCTATTTTATAGTTATTCTATTCATTATAAACATCGGGTGAGATAAGAAAATTAAGTTGAACTCTAGGGCCCTAATTTTTTTTTGAAAGAGGTTCTAAAAATTTTATGATAATACTATTTATACTTGATTTGAGGCCTAAATACATTGGATAAATAATGTATTTTATTTAAAGTTAGCACTCTCTGTTAATTCAAATGTTAAAATACCTTCTGAAAAAAAATTCAATTGTTAAAATGTATTGCGTTTTTAAATTATGTTCCAACATCTAGATTGCATATTATTGTATAAAATTTTATTTTGGGGCTCCAATTTTTTCTTCCAATTTAAGGGCCCTAGGCAATGGCTTTAGTGGCCTTTAGGTTGGGTCGGCCCTGAATTTGGATGACTACTATACATAAATAGTAGAAAATAGTATTTAGATATGATCATATAATGCACAAATAATAACCACATTTAATGAGTATTGATGATGCCTAAAGTAAATCCCAAGTATTAGCTCAGGAGTTCAACTCAAATCGGGATGTCAGTCATATTAACTGAGGTCAGAAGGCAAGGGTTGAATGTCTCTTGAGACAAGGCAACGACTGGATAACCACGAGAGGTTCCTAAAGCGTTAGGAAGTTATAATCAAGGCACATAATCTCCAACAACCAAAATCTTCTCCAAGAATTAAGGAGAACACCACGAAATAAGACTAAGAATTTCGGTCAAGATCCCACTGAATAGGGAACAACTCTATAAATACTATGTAACGCCCCCAAAGAAGGGGAGAAGACCCTAGAGGCAAAAACTAGTCATTGTATTCTTGTAATCATCATTATTGAAAGACAAGGAGCAAGAGTCTCCTTTAACGAATGGATTAGCCGAGCTCCCGAGCTGGTGAATCACTATACTTCTTCTGTGTTAATCCTCCCAGCCTCTAGAAAAACATTTCTTTCATTATCACACCATTATCACTGCAAAGAATGATTACGATTCATTACTCATACAATTCAGTTTAAACCATCAGTTTGGCGCCGTCTGTGGAAACAACTGTTCCTGTTATAAATAAAGCTGATTATTCAGTGACTGATGGTAGCAACATGAAATATGAGCCAAAGTCAGACCAACCCTCTACGGATGCAAGATCAATAGGAAGCCGCAAATAATAGATAACCCGAAAACGCGCAAGAAGCCGATCCCCCCATGGGGTGCCTACCCATGAATCATGAGATGGAGGCCCTTCGTCTTGTCAATGAACGTTTGATAAAATAGAATGAAAAGCTCTTAAAGCTCCTACAACGCCCACACGAGGAGCGGTCGGCCCAAGGAGGCCAAAATAATCCACCACCAAGGGAGCAACCATATCTCGACCCCCTCAGATAAGTTAATGAGGGCGGAGAGAATAGCCAGACCATGGGGCAAGAGCCTCGCCTACCTCCTAGAAATGGTTACAACGAGGAAGTGCAAAGTCAGTATAAGGAAGGGGAGAGGAACGACTTTTTCCCTTATCAACAGGAGAGAAGAGAATACCACTGGGAGCAACGTTTCAAAGACATCCAGCAAGAGCTCAGCCAGATGAAAGAGGTAGTGAAGAGTAAGGCCCCAATTTCAATGGACGCCTTTGTGCAGTAAACTGAATCCCCATTTACTGCTGGGGTGCTGCACTTCCCTCTCCCACCTAAATTTAGGATGCCGCAGGTGGATGCTTTCAATGGGACAAAAGATCCCTTAGACCACCTCAACACCTACAAAAACCAAATGGAGTTGCATGGATATCAAGACCTAGTGAGATGCAGGGCCTTTGCTATCACCTGAAGGGCTCAGCCTTAGCATGGTTCAACAAACTCCCCCCAGCCTCGATTTCCTCTTTTAAAGAGTTGTCAATCTCATTTATGTCCCACTTCATCAGAGCTCGGACCTATAGGAAACCGAGCTATCATTTGTTAAATGTGAAACAGGGACCTGATAAAACCTACAATCTTATGTCCAACGGTTCAACTCAGAATCCTTGAAGGTAGATGTCCTAGACGAAAAATTTGCTATCAAAGCCTTCATAGCAGGTCTGGGAGTTCAATCAAAAGATTTGATGTTTTCCATCTCAAAGAACCCCCAGGCTAGTATGACGAAGATGCTTGTCAAAGAAGAAAAGTACATAAATGGTGAGGAAGCGCTCCTCTCCAAGGTTGGGAGCTCTTCGTTGAGAAAGGAGAGAGGGAATGAAGAAAAGAAGAGAGAACGAAGTCCCAGAAAGGAAAGAGAGCGAGGCAAGTCTCCAAGAAGAGACAGAGAGTGTTCCCCGAAGAGAAAAGAAAATGTCAGGGATCACCTCGGTCCTCCACAACTAGAGCTACAACCAAGGTATGCACCCCGGCAGCTCACCCCTCTAACTGCTACGGTATCTCAGATACTGTATGAGGTACAAAATGAGAAGTTCTTAAGGTGGCCACCTCGGATGAAAGCAGACCCGGCAAAAAGGGATCCTATGAAGTATTGTGACTTCCACAGAGACCATGGTCATCACACCGACGACTGTATCCAATTGAAGAAGAAAATAGAATTTCTAATCCAGCGAAGGCAGTTGCGATGCAATGTGGCCAATGATAATCAAAACCGAGCTCTCCCACCTCCATCCCCTCAGCGTCAAGCACCAGAGCCACACCAACAACCTATGGGGGAGATCAGAATGATATCTAGAGGATTTGCCGGAGGAGGAAGGTCCAGCTCTGCCAGAAAGGCCCACTTGCAAAAAATCAGAGCCACAAAAGCTCCCGAAGTGTATACTGTTTCTAAGTCTCCACGCTTAGGCATGACTATCACTTTCTCATATTCAGATCTGAAGGGCTGCCAACATCCCCATGATGACCCTTTGGTGGTAAGAGCTGTGGTGGCCAACAGGACTGTTCAACATGTTTTGATTGACAATGGCAATTCAGTAGACATCATTTTTACTTCTGCTTTCGACAAAATGGATATAGGAAGGGAAAAGCTTGAACCAGTAAGTGCCCACCTATTGGGATTCTCAAGAGAAAGGGTGCTGCCCCTTGGGGTCAATCCAACTCATCTTGACCTTAGGTGGTGACCCACCCTGTCAGACTACAACAACTATGAAATTCCTTGTGATTGATGCACCTTTAGCATACAATATGCTCCTTGGAAGACCCTCGCTCAATTCTATAAGGGTTATTCCCTTTACCTATCACCTTGTAGTGAAATTTTTAACAAAAAAAGGAGTTGGAGTGGTCCGAGTAGACCAGCGCGTAGCATGGGAATGCTACATGGAATCAATGAGAAATAAGGAGGTTGAGAGCATCCAATTGGATGAGCTTGACATGAGGGATGAACTCGAGACCAGACCAACACCATCAGAAGAGCTAGAACCTGTTCAAATGGATGAGGAGCCAGTACATCTTGTTTACGTCGAATCCAAACTGAGCAAGGAAATCAAAGATCTCCTCATCCAATTCCTGAAAAAGGAACAAGGAAGTTTTTGCATGGAAGCAAGAGCACATGAAAGGGATTGATCCCTCTGCCATCACTCACAAGCTCAGAGTGAATCCAGCCTGTAAGCCCATTAAGCAGAAGAGGAGGAGCTTTGCCTTGGAGCGTCAGAAAGTCATTAACGAAAAGGTCAGCAAGCTTCTTCATGCCAAAGCCACTCGAGAAGTGGATTACCTAGTCTAGCTAGCCAACGTAGTCCTAGTCAAGAAGACAAACGACAAATGACGTCTTTGCATTGACTTTACAGACCTCAACCGTGCTTGCCTGAAAGACAGTTTTCCTTTACCTCAAATAGATTTAATTGTAGATGCCACTGCGGGGCATGAGCTCCTCAGCTTCATGGATGCCTTCTCTGGGTACAATAACCTCAGGATAGATCCTAGTGACCAAGAGAAGACCTCATTCATAACTGAGCAAGGGACATACTGCTATCAAGTGATGCCTTTCGGGTTAAAAAATACAGAAGCTACTTACTAGTGCCTAGTGAATAAGATGTTTCAAAAACAAATTGGGACCTCCATGGAGATCTATATTGATGACATGTTGGTCAAGTCACTAAGGGAAGAGCTCCACATTGGACACCTAGCAGATTCGTTTCAAGTCCTGAGAGAGTACAAGATGAAGCTCAACCCAGGCAAGTGTGCCTTTGGGGTGTCGGCAGAAATTTTTTTGAGCTTCATAGTTAATAGCAAAGGGATAAAAGCTAACCCAGAAAAGGTACAATTTGTGTTAGATATGCAACCTCCCTCCAACACGAGGGAAATACAGCGTTTAACCGGAAGAATAGCTGCCCTGAGTTGCTTCTTTCCAGATCAAGCGACAAGTGTCAGCCCTTCTTCCAAGTCTTAAAGAAAGCCTTTTAATGGGATGCTCGGTGTGAAGAAGCCTTCAAAGCATTGAAAGAATACTTGAGCTCCCCACTTGTCTTGGTAAGTCATTTAGAAGGAGAAGTACTTACCATTTACCTGGCTGTCTCAGAGTTCTTAACCAGCGCAGCGCTAGTAAGGGAGAAGGACAGAGCTCAACAATCAGTTTACTACTGCAGCCGAGCTCTGAGGGGGGTAGAAGAAAGGTATCCTAAAATGAAAAAACTCATTTTAGCCTTAGTGATAATTGCCAGGAGATTAAGACCCTACTTCCAGGCTTATACTATTGAAGTCCCAACAGATCAACCTATGAAGCAGGTGCTACACAAGCCGAAATCTTTGGGGAGACTGGTTAAATGGGCCATTGAACTTAGCGAGTTTGACATCAGATACAAGCCAAGGATAGCCATTAAGGGGCAGAAATTGACAGATTTCATTGCAGAATTCACAACTAGGATACCTGCAGAGACAACACAGTTAGTACTTGACCGCCCTACGTGAAAAATTTCAGTGGACGGAGCTGCCAATGCTCAAGGCAGTGGAGCTGGTTTGATTTTGACTTCCCCCGATGAGATAGATGTTGAATACGCACTGAGATTTAGATTCAAAGCTTCAAACAATGAAGCCAAGTATGAGGCAGTCATAGTAAGGCTCATCTTAGCTCATTCAATGGAAGCCGAGCAACTGGAGATCTACAGTGAATTACAACTCGTGGTGAGACAGATAGAGGGTGCTTACGAGGCTAAGGGTGAGAAGATGACCCTTTATCTTAGAAAGGTGCAAGAATTGATCAAGAAATTTGTGCAGGTAGAGATCAGACATGTCCCCAAAACTAAAAATTCAAGAGCAGACGTTTTGGCAAGGTTGGTAATAACTTTACGAGAAAATCTGGACAGGTTGATCCTCATGGAGCATCTGGCGGAACCATCTGTGTGTATTAAGAATGGAGAAGTTTTTCCTGTGTGGAGTCCAACAAGCTAGATGGACCCCATCATGGAGTATCTCCAGAATGGGACTTTACCAGAGGACCCCAAGGAAGCAGCAAAGCTGAGAACCAGGTCAGCTAGATTTTTCATTTTGCAGGGAAACTTGTATAAGTGAAGTTTTTCAGTGCCACCCCTTAAATGCGTAGGGAACGAGGACGCTGATTATATACTCAGGGAAATTCATGAAGGAGTTTGTGGCAATCACATCGGAGCTCGGGCTTTGGCGGGAAAGATATTAATGCAGTGGTATTACTGGCCCACGTTGCTCAAGGACGCAACAGACCTGGTCAGGAGATGCAAGACTTGCCAAATACACGTTAACATCCTATACGACCCACAAGAATTCCTGACCTCTGTAGTAAGCCCCTGGTCATTCCAACAATGGGGTCTAGATATACTAGGGCCTCTTCTCACTGGTGTAGGACAATGCAAGTTTGCCATTATAGGGGTAGATTACTTTACCAAGTGGGCAGAGGTAGAACCTTTGGCGACCATTACGGAACAAAAAGTTCAGAATTTTACTTGAAAATCCATAATCTGTCGATTTGGGATCCCCAGAGCAATTGTGTCAGACAACGGCAAGTAGTTCGACAACCCATAGTTCAAAAACTTATGTGCCGAACTCGAAATAAGGAATTACTTTTCTGCCCCAGCTCATCCTCAGTCTAATGGACAAGTAGACGTCACCATCAGGATTATAAAGTCTGCCCTGAAGACCAAGCTGAAAAATTTGAAGGGCAAATGGGTATAACACCTTCCAGAAGTACTATGGGCTTATAGGACAACCACTAGGTCGGTAACACAAGAGACTCCATTTGCTTTAGCTTTCGGCTCTGAGACAGTGACACCTGTCGAAGTTGGGCTCCCTTCACTTAGAACAGAATTAAAAAACGAGAAAAATAATGATAATTCCCTTTTGCTAAGTTTGGATCTGTTGGAAGAAAAGAGGGAGACAACACTGAACAACATAAAGAACTACCAAAGGAAAACAGCTAGGTACTATGACAGGAAAGTCAAGCATAGGAGTTTCAAGGTCGGAGATTTGGTGCTGAGGAAGCTTCTGCTGGCAAGAAAGGATCCCACTCATGGAAAACTGGGGCCTAAATGGGAAGGTTCATACATAGTCTCTCGAGTAATTAGACCGAGAAATTATGAGTTACAAACGGAAGAAGGGAAAATCCTGCCCCATTCATGGAATGCAAAATATCTTAGAAAATTTTTTCAGTAAGTTTATCTTGTATTATGAACCATTGTTAAAAAAAAAATAGCAAGTCTGTAATTCATCTATCCTTATGAGCACGCAAAAAAAGAAAAAACAAGAGCCTTAGAGCTCACGACGAACTCATCCGTTCGTAACAAGAGCCTTAGAGCTCACGACAAACTCATCCGTTCGTAACAAGAGCCTTAGAGCTCACAACGAACTCATCAGTTCATAAAAAGAGCTTTAGAGCTCACGATAAACTCATCAGTTCTTAAAAAGAGCCTTAGAGCTCACGATAAACTCATTAGTTCGTAAAAAGAGCTTTAGAGTGCACGATGAACTCATTAGTTCATAAAAAGAGCCTTAGAGCTCACAATGAACTCATTAGTTCTGAAAAAGAGTCTTAGAGCTTACGATGAACTCATTCGTTCACAAAAAAAGCCTTAGAGCTCACGATGAACTCATTAATTCATAAAAAGGGCTTTAGAGCTCACGATAAACTCTTTAGTTCATAAAAAGAGCCTTGGAGCTCACGGAGAACTCGCTTGTTCATAAGAAGAGCTCGGGATGAACTTACTAATTCATAAAAAGAACGATGAACTTACTGTCCATGGTAAGAACCATAGGGTTCGCGATCAATTCATCAAAAGAGTCATGAAGCTTAGAAACATCAGAGATTATAAAAATAAAAGACTTCTTCAAATCACAAATCGTTCATAATATGCAGCAAATATGGGAAAATTGAGGTTTCCAGAACATCAGCAATTACAAGGGTACAATCAAAGCAAAATTCCTAGTCATCTCTCCAGCTCAGTTATCTTCTCCTTCAAATGAAGGTTCTCCTTTTTCAGCTCATCCCTTTCCTTCTTAGCTGATGACAGAAGATCCATAAGCTTTTGCCCAGCAGTGGAGAACAGAACTTCCCCCACGCGAAAGTCAGAGGTAGGGGAGGAAGAACCATCCCTCTTACGCCTCTTCGAAGGAGCTCCAGTGTCTCCGCTTTTATCAGACTCTGAAGAAAAAGAGTCGGGTTCAGGAAAAAAAGGAAAGTCTCGCTCAGCCGCAACAGCACTAAACAAGAACAGATTGCCTGGTGTCATGAGCTTAGAAAAAGACATACGCTCAGCTTGGGTCATTAGTTCCACCCTCATCAATTCAAGTAAGTCCAGATCAGGAACGTCTGCATACCAAGAAACTAGATAAGCAGAGAACATCATAAAATTTGATCCCAATAGAGATATCCTCATCGCTTTCACCTGGGTAAGAATAGCTCTTCCAGGACCAAGGGACTCTACACTCTCTAGTGCCCACCTCGAAAGACCTCCACGAGTCACTTGAAATAAAAAAAAAAGCGCTGAGCCTATCCTGAAGGAAGGGAGGGGAGACCAAACACTAAACGACGAAGCCAAAAATCTCTCCACCGAAAACAGACGAAGCATGGAACTTCATCCTCCTCAAGGGTTAAAAAGTGGAAAAACTCGGCAATCGTAGAAAACTCGCCATTACCTCGTAGACACCAGAAGAGGAAGAAACTGGTCATGACAGCCTATCCCATGGGTGAAAGACAAGAGGGACATAAGACAATATAGGCCAAAATAAATCCAATAAAAGGATAAATGGGAAGACGCAGACCCATCTCTAAATCTGCCTCAAAGAAGCACGTCTCCCTAGGAGGAAGGTAATTACAGGGTTCATCGGAGCTTGGGGCACGTAGATGTAACTCCAAATCAAGAAAGAACTCCTTCCTTATCCTCTCTAAATCAGAGGACGTCACCACTGAGGGAGCAAAGTAGCGAGTATGCCACATCCACTCAATTCCAAAGGAGGTTCGTTCTTGAAACAGAGCAGAAAATGGGGTAGACATTGTAGATTCAAGCAAAAAGAGAAAAGAAGGAAATAGAAAACGTTAAGCCCTCAATAATAACAAAGAGGTGCCTGGAGGGAAGTGATAACCAATACTTATAGGGATCCTTTGAAGACCCCAGATCTTTAGGAATTACACGCAATCTTAAGTCGGTGGGTCTTTGGGTTTCCAAATTAGGGGGGCAGAAACCATTTTGGTAAGAAGGCAACACATTAAAGGCAGGCATCAACGACACCCCCAGATAAAATGAGAAAGACCTCCCAAGAGGGGTCCAGAGCATAAAGGAAAGGTCAAAACAAAACCTTACACACCGGGAGGTCAGCGAGTCAAAAATGAGGAAGTCAATGCACTCAAGCAGCTGCATCTAGGCACGCTCTTCCAGGTTGTCACCTTGCGTGTGGTTCATGGCAGTCCAGGACCTCAGCACATCGGAACCACTGGACAAAGCATGATTGTATGCACTTCACTTCACCTAATCAGACCGGCTGAACTCACGTGCAGAAAAGAGAACCTGACCAATGGCTACACGTGCACATGTCTCCTAAGGTTTACCAAAGGGTCCCCTCAAGCCAGCTTGGAGGTTATTTAGCCCTGGAGTANCGTGCACATGTCTCCTAAGGTTTACCAAAGGGTCCCCTCAAGCCAGCTTGGAGGTTATTTAGCCCTGGAGTAAGTAAGCATTTTGCTAACCTGTTGTACATGGGAAGGATGAACCCTCATCCTGGGGTGAGAAGGAAAGTTCTTCTTCATTCCAACATCATAAATCCTGACCTTCGGATCTATGCTTTTCAAGGTCAGCTACGTAGGTCAGAAAATAGAAGCTCCTTAAGGGTAAGACTTCAGGTACTCATTATCTTATATTTCAAACAGCTAAAAATTAGACCCCTACTATGTATGCTAAACTGGTCGTGCAAATTTTTTTTCCATTTGCTGAGAGAGGGAAATGGGTGGAGAAGATTGCATTACGCAGTAGAAGTTATATAGTTGCATTTTGATTTAAAATTGTCACAACCATGAGTTGATAAGTTTTTTTTAAAAAAAATTGGCTTCATATCCTAAGTCTTTGAGGATGAAGTAAGGCCAGAGCTATGGTGATCAATTGCTGAAGTTCGGACAGAAGCAGGTTGAGAAACTGGAAGCTCAGCTAGGCACATCAGCAGTTATTCTTAACCTTTTTACTTCAAGGAGATCTGAATGACCCCCTGAAGCAAAAAGGAGAAGAGTTGAGGAATATCATATTTGATTGATGGTAGAGTAGATCAACAAATTAAAAGCAAAGAGAAAGAAGGAGAGTTATAAGTTGTAAATTAAAGATACAAAATACTACAATTCTGAAATTTTCGTTCAAAATGTTACAATTATGAGATAATTAGCCAAAAGCTACAAATCCTAAGTTGAAGGGAGAATAGATGAAGGGTCTTGTAGTGCAGTAGCTGATGTCTCAGTAGGAGGAATGGAAGAAAGGCTCTCCAGCTCAGTAGGCGACCTATCTGGCACAGCAACAGTTGAAGTTTCATGAGGGCCAAGAGTAGGCAAAGAGGTAGGGACCTCAGATTCAACCAAGGCTCTTGTGGCCAGCTCTACAGAGAGGGAAGAAGCAGGCTCAGCAGCCAAGGGAGTAAAGATGTCTAAGGAGGCAGAAACATCTTGAGTTGAAGTCCCAACTAGAGGAATGAGCCCTCCAGAGTCTTTGTGCACATCTTCAGAAACAGGAGGAGCAGTAGCATCATCCTCTTCTTCATCAGACCCCTCGGCCTCTTCCTCAGGGGGAATTGAAAAGTCAAAGTTCAGTTCAGGGTAAGTCCTTTCAATTATACCCTGGAAAGTAATCCACTCTTTTGCCCACCTGGTGAGAACGTCATCCTCTAGCTGAGAAATCAGCTCATCCTTTTTTTGGATGGTAGTGTCTCACACCTCTAGCGCCTCCCTGGCAGCCTCTAACTCCTCCCTGACAGCATCATTGACCTCTGCTAGCACCTCGTACTCCCTCTTCATATTTCTGAAGGAAGCCAGAGCATCAAGGGACTTTTGGCTCTCCTTGATCCAGTTATCAGTTTTTGACTGGAGGTCTTCCTTAGTCTTGCTGAGCTCCTTTTTGTCTAGACTTGGCAAGGGAAGACTGCTGCTCCACTTACTCTTGCAACTCCTTTACCTGGACCTTAAGGTCATTATTCTCAAAGGTCAGATTGGCACACTTCAGCTCAAAAGCTTTGGAAGCATTGGTCGACATTTCTAGGGCTTGGATTCGCTTTAACAAGCTGCTTATTTGAATGGCGGTCTGAAGACAAGCATGAAAGATTAGTGTAAAGGGAAGAGCGCAGGACAACCAAAGGAAAAAGAAAGAATTTGACAAATTAGGATCTCACCGAGGTACAACCATACAGCGCAGTGGAAACACAGGTTCCTAGGGGTACAAAAGTGGCTGCATCAATGTCAGACTCTAGGATAATGGAGGCAATGACCTTTGCAGCACGATTCACATCAGTAATGAGGGAATTCTCAAACTTCGGGAGGACCCCTTTGCCTAACATGAATTCTTTGGGAAGAGATTGGGAGGCCTCTTTGGTTGACGCAGAGGTAGCACAACTAGGGAGAATGCGAACAATGTCCAAGGCCTTCTCAACTTCAGATGCAGAAGGGGAGGATTGGTCTTGCCCAGGAACATCTTCAGTGGCAGGCCGAGTCCCTTAGGGGAAAGGAAGTCCTGAGGTTAATGAGGCATGTAGGGGGGATGGTGGAGCCTTCTGGATAGAGGCAGAGGCAGAGGCAGAGGCAGAGGAAGTACCCATTTTATGAACTTTAGCTCGGGTAACTGGGCTCCCACCAGAACTGACCTCAGCCTTGCGCTTGGTACCACCCTTGTTTTTCTTCTNGTACCCATTTTCTGAACCTTAGCTCGAGTAACTAGGCTCCCACTAGAACTGCCCTCAGCCTTGCGCTTGGTACCACCTTTGTTTTTCTTCTTCAATAGCTCTACCTTAGATTGGAGCATCTCAGGGGTAGGCTTCATTGTAGAAGACCCTAGGAGATTTGACTTGAGCTGGTTAGTCAAAAGAAAAAAGAAAGGGAGGAAAGCAATGAAACCAAATAAGGGAAATAGTATTACCTTTTACGTCCTTAGGTCGGATAAAGGAAAGTGGGATTGGAGGAGGGTCGAATTCCTGCCTTTCTAATTCCCAGGGCTTAATGAGCTCAGAGTACCTCTCTGGATTACACTTAGCCAACTTCAGCTTCACCCGCTTGTCCTCGGCGCTGAGTTTAAGTCGAATGCCTAAGAAAAAAAAAAGAGGCAACACCAAAGATGCAGAGGTCAGGAAAGCAACTCATAAATCTTCATACCACAGTTCAGTCAGGCAAGAATTCACCTAAGTTATCTGGGGCTGACCAGGCTCTGGGAATCCCAAGAGTGTCTGTTTTATCAGCAGGGTTGTATTCCTAGTTGACACCCCCAAGGAAAAAAAAATTCTTTTTCCAGCCTTTATGAGAACTCGGGAGGTGTATGATGATCTGCCTAGACGAGGTCCGCCTAGAAACATATAGAAATTCCTCAGTTGGGGTAAGCTTGACATTGAAAAGTTTCATAAGCAGAGAAATGGTGGGAGTCCTAAGCCCATGTTTCTTAAAGAAAACTAAAAGACCCACTAAAACACCCCAGAAGCTAGGAGAAAGCTGAGCAGGGCAGACATTGAGGTGCTGCAGAACATTTTTGATGAAGGGGTGCATAGAGAAACGAAGGCCATTCTCGAAAGCAGCCACAAAGAAACAAACTCTTTTGTGCACTTGGGCAACGTATGGGGTGAGTTTATGACACCAAGGCTGAACACCTGGGGAAAAACCAAAAAAAAGCACTAAGAGCTTCCATGAGAATAGGATCCACCCCACTGCAACCCACGAGCTCAGCATGCCTGAAGGCAGCCCCCATACCCGCTGCACTATCAGGAATCCCAACCTCACTCACCTTGCCCTTACCCTTGTCAGCACTAGGAGGTACATGAGAGGAAGATGAGGGGAGTTCCTTGGAGTCCACCTCGGTATCGACAGCCTCAACATCGAAAAAGTTGTCAATCTCATCACCTACATCCCCTAAATCAAAATCTCTCTCGGCAGACCTGTCGCCTAGGAGGTAAACAGAGGAGGGAGTTGCTCCAGAGGAGGCAGACATGATTGACAAAGAGAAAGGCAAATCGAAAGAATTATAAAAAGGAGGAATACTAACTAAACATCCCCTGATAATCCTAGGGTCAGCACTGTACCTCCCAACAGTAAGAATTCGCACAGTGGAGTTCCAATCTGCAAAGTGGGAAAGAGGAGATAGGCAACGATCGCGATTCCAAAAGAAAAAGAACCAAAAAACCTAGAAACAATGGCCACCTTGAAGTCGAGGGATCCAGAGTGAGGAAAGGCAAGAGAAAGAGAAATGGGCAGAAGGAAGTGTATCTAGACAGGGAAGAGAGCAACAAACAGTAGCCAAAGAACAAAATTGGAGGAGAAGAGCAGAGTAGGACTTCGAGTCGAACCCAAAAAGCATAGTTTTGAGCAGAGAATAAGAGAATCACGTAGAGGAAAGCCCAAAAATTGTAGAGAGAAAGAGCTGGAGACAAAGGTGAACAACGTAGAAAATGAACAGAGAGTTTTGAGCGATTTTTGAGTAGTCGTTTGAGCATTTAAAGCTTGAGTGACGTGGGCTGAAACATGCGCGGGAATCGAGAAAGCCATGATTGCTATAAACCGTCAAAGAGCCCCCCCACGTGCATCTCACATGCGGACTAAGGTCAGCTAGGTGCAGGCCTGGTCCAATGCGAAAACAGCTCAACCCATGCCCAAGCTCGCTTGGGCCAAGGGCTGGGGGGCAACTGATGATGCCTAAAGTAAATCTCAAGTGTTAGCTCAGGAGTTCAGCTCAGACCGGAAGGTCAGTCATATTAACTGAGGTCAGAAGGCAAGGGCTAAATGTCTCTTGAGGCAAGGCAACGACTGGATAACCACGAGAGGTTCCTAAAGCGTTAGGAAGCTATAGTCAAGGCACCTAATCTCAACCAACCAAGATCTTCTCCTAGAATTAAGGAAAACCCCACGAAATAAGGGCAAGAATTTCGGCCAAGATTCCACTGAATAGGGAACAACCCTATAAATACTATGTAACGCCCCCAAAGAAGGGGAGAGGACCCTAGAGACAAAAACTAGCCATTATATTCTTGTAATCATCATTATTGAAAGGCAAGGAGCAAGAGTCTCCATTAACGAGTGGATTAGCCGAGCTCCCGAGCTGGTGAACCACTATACTTCTTCTGTGTTAATCCTCCCAGCCTCTAGAAAAACATTTGTTTCATTATCACACCATCATCACTGCAAAGCATGATTACAATTCATTACTCATGCAATTCGGTTTAAACCATCAAGTATAAAAGTCCTCCATCTTTTTATCGACAATGCAAGAGGACTATTATGCGTTTTGCCTATAAATAAGCCTTGCACTTTTGAATAAAACACACACCAGATGATACATATATTTTCCTATTTCTCTCTACCTTTCAGTACTGCTTTTTTGTTTCTTAATTTGTTTGAGTTAATTATTTGTGCATACATAAATTTGTTTGTTTTACAACAAAAACAAGGAAAAAATGAAATGAAGATTAGTAAGGTAATGAAAAACACAACACGGTGATGTTTGTAGGAAGTGTGGCTCAAAATCAACTTTAGTGGCCTGCTAAATGCTTCAGCTATTGTATGCCACACAAGCTTTGTGTAAGTTAGATATTTTGCATGGAAAAGTAAGGATGTATGTAAGTCAAGGAAATTAGGAACCCTTTTTGCACCAACTTTAGTCTCACATTTGTGTCACCCAAATGCTAAAATAAAATAAAAAATGGGAGAAAGGATCCACAAGTCCAACAACCTGAGTAGCTTTTAGAATCCTAGGTCCACGCGCAAAACTTGTACAGATTTTTGTCAAACCATGCATCTTTTACTTGGACAGATTTCTTGTTTAACGGGCAATATTTTTGTTGATTGACACAGACTTTAAAACGACACACCGGCTGTTACGTGGTGACCTTTGCACCAAGTTTTGCGGGTGGACCTAAATTTTTATTTACAAAATTTAAATTTTAATCAGTATATTGTATCTCAAAAAAAAAAAGATAAAATAAATAATTTTTAAATAAATATATTTTAATATTTTGATAACTATTTAATACTAATATTATTATTGAATAAATATTACTAAAGCTCCACGTAACATTTTTGTTTACGACTCCTAATTGGGTTGGGCAGCCCCTGCTTCTTCTATCCACTCTTGTTTTGGCTCATTATACGGCTAATTAATGTCAATATAAGAGCTACTCCAAAGAGAGATATCATTTTTGGAGTGTCAAATACCATTTTACAACCTTGAATAGTATTTTAACACCTCTTAATTATAAATATGTTCTAATGGTAAGTGTCAAAATGGGGTGTCATTTTAATATTTTTTATTAAAAAATATAATTAAATTAACAGTTATATTTTAACGGATATAGTTTTCATAACGATCGCAATTTAACAAATATATTTTTATAGTAGAAATTTGAAATATAAAAAACTTTTGGGGTACACGGTGTCATTTGCCCTCAATAAATACTATCAACAAGGCAAATTTGGGGTAATCGATCAGACCCTACCCCCTCTGCGATTTAACAATCAGACCCTACCCTCAAGCCTCCTTCCCCCTTCCCCTGTGCCTTCTGCGCCTCCTTTCCTAGTGAAGTTATGTCATATACCTAGTAGACACCAACGATTTTCAGGGAAGAGATTTTTAGGCAAGCGAGAGATTTTCAGGCAAACCTCTCTCAATTTTCGGCAGTAGACACCAACAATTTTCAACAATAGACACCAAAGGATTTTCATGCAAGCCTCCTTCTCTTTTCTTTCTCTCTATATTTTTATAGATTTTTTGGGTTGAATATAGCCGTTGAGAGGGAACAGTAGACATTAACGGCTATTTTGCAACCTCCACTTTCTCTCTCCAGAGTTTGTAAATTTGTCACCTCAAGTCCATTGTTACCATTTTGTAACCCTTGATGTCACTCCCTTGAAGTGAATTTTTAGATTTTTGGGGTGACATTTTGGCAGTTAGGGGTTTGTCACCCCTGATGGCACTCTCTCTTGGAGTTGCTCTAAGTAGTTCGTGTATCCGGTCATTAAACAAAAAAAAAAATATGTTCTATCATTATCAAGTTACATGTTTTTGAATTTTTTTAATCACCAAAAAAATTCTCCGAAATCGTCTCTTTGAACTCATCCTAAGAAGAATAAATTTGGATGTATTCAAGCACACGCAAACCACAAATATCTATTATGTTAATAAAACACCAACTAGAGGAGCACACATTGACTTGGGGTTCCTCTTGACAAGTTACTCGCAATACATACACTAACTTGACATGCTTTCACACTGAACTCTCTACAACAACGATCTACTTGGGCATTATTGTGTTGAGTCGAATACACACTTGCTTAAATAATTGAGGCATCCTTCTAAAAGTTCCATGCCTAGGGTTCGAGATGGGCTTCAACGGCCAATATTACCCGTATGCCATTCTGCTTCGACATAGCGACATCTCAATAGTAAAATCAATATATAAAACAATAACTCACTCCACCCACAAAAAGGCCTCATAATTTATAAGTCCATAATATAATTCAAACAAAAAATTTAAAATCATAACAATATATCTAATTTATTTTTGAGTTTTAAAATTTTAAGTGTTTTGTAAACTAGATATGATTTGATGACTGAGAAGGATCTTCACCCTTTTAAAAAGAATTTATGGATTCTCCAATTATTTTAAAATTAGAGGGGAGCAAAATCGGATGTAAATGTGTTTAAATATTACTTCGCGCCAAATCATTATTTAATCTATCTTAGATTATCGTAAAAATTTTTAGAAATTGAAGATTGTATCACGATTGATAAGACAATAATATGACCGAAAAAAAGAGTAGAGTACTTTTGATATCTAAATTATGTATGGTTTATAAGTTTGGTCCTCATTATATTAATTTTATAAATTTGATCTGTAAAGTTTCAATTCGTGTTACTTTGATCTCTAATCAAACAATTCATTAAGTTTTTTGACATAAGTGATCATATGTCATTCTTTCAGACGGTATTACGTAACCAATACGTGATCATTACAACAAAAATTTAACGGTCCGTCAATGTAGAAAACATTTAAACACGAATTAAATACTTTAAGAATTAAATTGACAAAATTGATACTTTAAGTATCAAACTGACAAAACTTGTATACTTTAAAGATCAAAAGTGATGGGTCAGGCCCAAGGGCCCAACTCATTTTATAAGTCCAGTCTGAATAAAGGGCCCAACTTGAAGAGATCCAATGGGTCTAGCCCAAGGGAGTTCTACACCCAGTCAAGCTCATTAGGTTTTCAAGGAGCTAAATCACCAAGGAAGTAAGTATGGTTATCCAAGAGTCTCATCTATGCCGCCTTGAAAGAAGTCAACCACCACGTCATTCTTTGACTGGATCTTATAGGGAGCGTTGTAACTGCCTCTTCCGTTGAGAAGATGGTGCCAATTCCACAATATTAGCCTTTTAATTACTAATAAGCTGCATCAACCTGTTAGGAGATGACTATAAATTATAAGCCCTTTCAACACTTAGGGGGTATCAAACACAATCGAACACATCTGCTAGTACTCTCCCCTGTCTCTCATAGCTTGTATCTCCTTGCTCTCTCTACACTCCTCGAAGGAATAAAATACCTAGGCGACTCTAGCCCTTCATAGTGGACGTAAGTCACATTGACCGAACCACTCTACATCTTTGTCTATCTTGAGTTACTATCTCTCTACTTAATTACTGCATTAATTATTAATCACTCGGCCAATGATGCATTAAACCAATTTATGCATCATCAGTTTGACGTCATCTGAGAAAACTGATAAAATTCTCACCTAATCACTCTTCTTCCTATACCTATGGCGATCACCACCAGATCCATAAATCAATCTGAAGTCAATCTACCACGATAGGAGGAGGTTTTCCCTCCACCAACCAATCCTATTCCAAATGCACAACAAATGCTGGAAACAATGCAACAACTCGTAACTCAAGATCAACAGATCCTCCAACTGATGGTCGCTGGATAACAAGGAGGAAGAAGACCTCAAGCCGGAGGAGCTCCACGCCTTGGGCATCAAAGAGCTCTCCACTTGGGTGCCCTATACAAAGGAACCTCGCACCAGAACCATGAGGCACCTCCACCTCCTCCTCAAGCTCCCTCTTCTCATGGTGGAGACCCTAATTTCCAAGAGGATGAGGGCAAAAATCAAAGCGTGGAATATAAGATTCATTTCCTTGACAATTTCAAAGGAGTCCCCAATCACTGGACGAAAAAAATCAAAAGAGGTGCAGAATCAACTAGGCGATGTCTTCAACACCATGAAGGCACAAGGACCCGATATTGTGGACTACCTTGTAAGGCGAATTGACACACTTTTTGTGTCAAACGTGGCAAACTACCCCCTTCCTCAAAAGTCTAAAATGTCATTCGTCGAAACCTTTGACGGTACAAAAGACCCACTTGATCACCTCGAAACCTACAAGACCTTAATGTAGCTACACAATGTCCTTGACGAAATCATGTGTAGAGTATTCCCAACTACCTTGAAGGGATCAGCCCAACAGTGGTTCGCTAAGCTCATCCCAACCTCCATTGACCCCTTTACCTAACTATCAGGTCCTTTGTGTTGCACTTCATTAGAGGACGCTGCCACCAGAAATCTGTTACTCAGTTTCTCAATATAAAGTAGGATCGAGATGAAAGCCTGAGGAGGTTCTTCAGATCGAGGAACCCGATGATAAGGTCATCATGACAAGCTTCTAGGGAGGACTTCGTTCATCAAGCTTGCTCTTTTCAGTGATGAAGTGTCCACTGAAGAGTATGCCAGAACTGCTAGTGAAAGCCCAGAAGTATATAAATGTTGAGAACATCATTAAGGGCAGACAAGGTGCATCCTCAGGAACAAAGGGAAAGAGAAAGGAGAGAGACAGAGAAGACAAGAAGGAGAATGGAAAAAAATGAGGCAGGACAGAAAAGGTGTTTGTCAAAGACCGACTTGGTCTTGCCCCTCAGAGGGAACGACAAATCTTCACTTCCCTCAAAGCCATTGTCGGGTACATCCTATTCTAGATTTAGGATAACCCCGCAATAAAGTGGCCAGGGATAATGAAATCTCTCCAAACCATAGGAATCCGAACAAATATTGTCGCTTCCATCGTGATCACAACCACGACACATATGATTGTTATGATCTCAAAAAATAGATTGAAGAGCTCATACAACGTGGTCATCTACACCAGTATGTTGTTGGTAGGGGTCAAGCGCCACCACCGCCTCATAATCAGGAGGACCAACAACCCTTTGGAGAAATCCATATCATCTTTGGAGGGCTCGCAGGAGGAGAACAATCTCTCTCAACCATGAAAGCCCATGCGAGAAAGGCTAGGCACATTGATGACCTGCGCCCATCCAAGACACGCAAGTAAGAAAATGACGAGGTTATATCCTTTTTGGACAAGGACCTAGAAGGAACCCAACACCCCCATGACGACCCACTGGTGCTAACCATGATTGTTGCTAACTTCCAGGTACAAAGGATTCTTGTAGATAGTGGCAGATCTGCGGACATCTTGTTTGCAGAAGCCTATGACAAGCTCAATTTGGGGAGAAAAAGACTATAGCCCATCAGGTCGTCTTTCATCAGATTCTCAGGGGAGAAGGTGTATCCCCTAGGATCCATTACCTTGTCAGTCACCGCCGATGTAGCACCTCGAAACTCCACGGTCATGGTAAACTTCTTGGTGATAGACTGCCCGTCAGCCTACAACGTTCTTTTGGGGCGACAAGCTCTTAGCACCCTAAGAGCCATGCTCTCCACTTATCATCTGATCCTCTATTTTTCAACACCAAATTGAATCCGATGAAGACTAGAAAGCCACAAGAAGCACTGCAAGTGGAGTTCCTCCACCCGAGAGATAATGCCACATTGGAAAGAGGAGAACCAGTAGAGGAGCTCACACCAGTAGTCCTAGATGAGGAGTATCCCAACAGAGAAGTGTACATTGGCTCTTTTCTTCTTGAAGATTTAGGCCGCCAGCTTACAAATTTTCTAATATGTAGTATGGATATTTTTCGCATGGTCGCATGAAGACCTTGAGGGCATTGACCCTAAAGTCGCCACCCACCGCCTCAATGTCGACCCTCATTACAAGCCTGTTCATCAAAAGCTAAGGAGCGCCTCCACTGAAAGGGTGTAAGCGATGGACAAGGAGGTGGGGAAGTTGATAGAAAATGGGGCAATTAGAGAAATGGCCTATCCAGTGTGGTTATCAAATGCTGTAATGGTGACTAAAGCCAATGAAAAATGGTGCCTCTACGTCGACTTCACTGAACTTAACAAGGTGTGCCCTAAAGACAGTTACCCGTTGCCACGAAACAACCTCCTCATCAACGCCACTATAGGGCGTGAATTGTTCACCTTCCTGGACGCATACTCCAGATATAACTAGATTAGCATCCATCCCCTAGAACAGGAGAAGACTTCATTCATCACTCTGAAGGGGACCTACTGTTACAGGCTCATGCTCTTTGGACTGAAAAATGTGGGAACAACCTATCAATGCCCGATGAACAAGATGTTACAGTCTCAAATTAGAAGGACAATGGAGGTGTACGTGAATGACATGTTGGCAAAGAGCCTTGCCACAACAGACCACGTAGAATATCTCCAAGAAACATTCAATGTTCTTAGGTCATACCACATGAAGTTGAACCCCTGAGAAGTGCACCTTTGGCATCAGATTAGGAATGTTCTTGGACTTTAAGTTCAACCAGAGGGGAATCGAGGAAAATCCTAACAGGATCAAAGTCATCTTGGATATGAAATCACCCACTACAACCAAGGAACTCTAGTGTCTCAACGGAAGAATTGCAGCACTCAAGAGATTCGTTTCCAAATCTGCAAATAAGTGCTTGCCCTTTTCAAGATTCTCCTGAAAGCCTTTGAGTGGGGACTTGAGGTAGAAGAGACTTTTCAAAAGCTCAAAGCTTATTTAGCTACACCCCCACTCCTTTTTCATGCTATACCAGGTGAAACTCTATATTTGTACCTCTCTACTTCCCAATCGGCAGTAAGCTTCGTCCTCATAAGGTACAACAAATGAGTGCAAAAATCTATCTATTATGTGAACATGGCATATCGAGGAGCAGAAATAAGATATTCAGGGCTAGAAAAGTTGGTGCTCGCCCTAATCTCAATAGCAAGGCATCTCCGATATTACTTCCAGAGTCAAACCATCGTCGTTGTCATGGACCAGCCTCTAAAGAGGGTTTTGGGGAAGCCAGACATCTCTGTAAGACTCCTTAAGTGGATAGTAGAGCTGGTCGAGTTTGATGTCTAGTACCAACTAAGGGCAGCCATCAAAGCACAAGTCTTGGCGGACTTTATTGCGGAGCTTACATAAGCGGAGGAGGAGGGTAGCGGATCCTCGACACCTCAGGAAGCCTCATCAGAAACTAACCCAAACATTCAAGCGCCAAGGCCTAACGCCCAAGACAACCTGGCGCCCTGCAAGGGCGCCCAGGGCATCCAAGCGCCGAAGCTAGGCGCCCACTAAGGCCTCCAACACTTCCTCTTTGCTGCTTCCTTGGAAGCTCTACGTCGATGGCTCTTCGACCAGGGATGGAGGTGGAGCAGGCCTAATCTAGACCAGCCCCAATGGCACTCCTATCAAGTATGGCGTGAAGCTCCACTTTATGGCCTCCAATAATGAGGCAGAATAAGAAATCATTTTCTCTGGCTTAAGGTTGGCAATTGAAATGGAAGCCCAACACCTCATCACTTATGGTGACTCTCAATTGATAGTCAACCAAGTGAAGGGCGAGTTCGAAGCAAAAGGAACCAGAATGCAGGAGTACCTCGCTATGGCGCAAGCCTTGCTGACTAAGTTCCATCACTTTCAGATCTGTTACATCCCAAGGGAAGACAATATTGCCGCGAATGCATTGACCAGACTCGCCTCATCCTCGAAAGCCCCACTAGGACCAGCATTCATCGGTCACCAATTCGAACCAAGTAGGCTAGATATGGAAACCACAAACGTCAACTATGTATTTGCCGAATCGAACTGGATGACCCCAATAAGGGTATACCTCCAAGAGGGCGCGTTGCCAGATGACCCACTGGAAGCCAAGAAGCTCAGGATGAGAGCCTCCAAACTTACTATCCTACAAGACATCTTATACAAGAAATGCTACTCCTTGCCATTGCTACGGTGCCTTTCACCAAAAGAAGCTAACTACGCCTTACGAGAGATCCGTGAAGGAGTTTGTGGAAATCACTTTGGAGGACACTCCCTCGTCCACAAGGCACTCAGGTAAGGCTATTTCTGGCCTAATATGGTGAAGAATGCCCAAGAGTTCACCAAAAAATGCGATAAATGCCAACGCTTCGTCACTGTACCCAGACAACCACCAAAAGAGCTGACAGCCATCACAAGTCCATGAACCTTCTTCAAATGGGGCATCGACATCTTGGGCCCTTTGCCTCTAAGCAAGGGGCAGTGTAAGAAAGGGGCAGTGTAAGTTTGTGGTAGTAGCCATTGACTACTTCACAAAGTGGGCGGAGGCCGAACCCATAGTAAAGATAACAGACGTAAAAATCAAGGATTTCATCTAAAAGAACCTCGTCTGCCGCTTTGGAGTACCCATGCCAAGCAATTCGACAACAAACTCCTAAATTCGTTCTAGGTTGACCTCCAAATAAAATAGCCCTATTCTAGGCCAGTGCACCCTCAGGCGAATGGGTAGGTTGAGGTCACAATTAGAACAATACTACGCAACCTAAAACGACGCTGGAAAAAGTAAAGGGTCTCTGGGTGGATGAACTCCCAAGTGTATTATGGGCCTACCGAATGACACCAAGGACTCCGAATGGAGAAACTCCTTTCTCACTCGCCTTTGGAACTGAGGTAGTCGTACTTCTGAAAATTAGAGTACATTATCTAAGGGTCCAACACCATGACCCCATCACCAACGAAGAAGGACTCTGCGTCAACCTCGACTTGGTGGAGGAGGAAAGAGAAATGGCTATGGACCAGAATGCAGAGTATAAGCGCCGTATGACGAGATACTATAACTCGAGGGTGAAGCCTCGTTTCTCCCAACCAGGAGGCTTAGTTCTCAAAAAAGTGATTCTCGCTACGAAGGATCTGTGAGAAGGAAAGCTTAGACCAAACTAGGAAGGACCCTACCTCATAACAGAAGTAGTGAGGCTAGAAACCTACAAGATCTAGAATTACGAGGAGAAGATCTTACCCCATTCATAGAATTCTAAGCACCTGAAGATGTACAACCAATGACACCTTAGGAGAGTTGA
Organism: Ilex paraguariensis; assembly: GCA_963454935.2. NCBI lineage: Eukaryota > Viridiplantae > Streptophyta > Magnoliopsida > Aquifoliales > Aquifoliaceae > Ilex > Ilex paraguariensis. The sequence goes on from CAUOFW020002680.1 coordinate 68,304, forward strand.
AGTAGTAAAGTTGGAGAATTTGATTTTATTTCTTGTACCTTTTTTGGGTTGTTACCCACCATTGCTTAGCCTAAGCAGTCATTGAATAAAATTTTCTAAATTGACTTCAAAATTTCTTGGCATTCTTGCATTCTATTTCAAAAGAACATCAGTGGCAAATAAAAAAAAAAANCACCAAAAGAAGCTAACTACGCCTTACGAGAGATCCGTGAAGGAGTTTGTGGAAATCACTTTGGAGGACACTCCCTCGTCCACAAGGCACTCAGGTAAGGCTATTTCTGGCCTAATATGGTGAAGAATGCCCAAGAGTTCACCAAAAAATGCGATAAATGCCAACGCTTCGTCACTGTACCCAGACAACCACCAAAAGAGCTGACAGCCATCACAAGTCCATGAACCTTCTTCAAATGGGGCATCGACATCTTGGGCCCTTTGCCTCTAAGCAAGGGGCAGTGTAAGAAAGGGGCAGTGTAAGTTTGTGGTAGTAGCCATTGACTACTTCACAAAGTGGGCGGAGGCCGAACCCATAGTAAAGATAACAGACGTAAAAATCAAGGATTTCATCTAAAAGAACCTCGTCTGCCGCTTTGGAGTACCCATGCCAAGCAATTCGACAACAAACTCCTAAATTCGTTCTAGGTTGACCTCCAAATAAAATAGCCCTATTCTAGGCCAGTGCACCCTCAGGCGAATGGGTAGGTTGAGGTCACAATTAGAACAATACTACGCAACCTAAAACGACGCTGGAAAAAGTAAAGGGTCTCTGGGTGGATGAACTCCCAAGTGTATTATGGGCCTACCGAATGACACCAAGGACTCCGAATGGAGAAACTCCTTTCTCACTCGCCTTTGGAACTGAGGTAGTCGTACTTCTGAAAATTAGAGTACATTATCTAAGGGTCCAACACCATGACCCCATCACCAACGAAGAAGGACTCTGCGTCAACCTCGACTTGGTGGAGGAGGAAAGAGAAATGGCTATGGACCAGAATGCAGAGTATAAGCGCCGTATGACGAGATACTATAACTCGAGGGTGAAGCCTCGTTTCTCCCAACCAGGAGGCTTAGTTCTCAAAAAAGTGATTCTCGCTACGAAGGATCTGTGAGAAGGAAAGCTTAGACCAAACTAGGAAGGACCCTACCTCATAACAGAAGTAGTGAGGCTAGAAACCTACAAGATCTAGAATTACGAGGAGAAGATCTTACCCCATTCATAGAATTCTAAGCACCTGAAGATGTACAACCAATGACACCTTAGGAGAGTTGAAGTAGTAAAGTTGGAGAATTTGATTTTATTTCTTGTACCTTTTTTGGGTTGTTACCCACCATTGCTTAGCCTAAGCAGTCATTGAATAAAATTTTCTAAATTGACTTCAAAATTTCTTGGCATTCTTGCATTCTATTTCAAAAGAACATCAGTGGCAAATAAAAAAAAAAACCACTTTTACAAGAATAAGGCTACAGACTTCCTTTCTACAAAAAAAAAAAAAAATCAAAATTCCCCAGCACTCTAACTACTTTCATGACCGTCATCCTCCTCGTCCTCGCCCTCTGCACTGCCAAAGTCACCATCATCAGCATCATTAGGCACCTCGTAAGACACAAGGCCTAAAAGATCAATATCCGAGAAAGCAGCAGAAATCTTTCCTTGAAGCTCGTCGTAGCTATCAATGAAAACATCTACAAGGCCACTCTATAAATCAGCCTCAGCCATGACGGCCCTCTCACGAGCCAATAGCAAATCCACCTTAGCCCGAGAAACCCTTTTGCGAGCTGCCTTCACCTCTGTCTCTACTCTCAAGTAGGCAGCCTCTCTGACCGTGGCTCTCTCGCGGGTCACCAAAAGCTCAGCCTCTTTGAGCACGTCCCTCTCACGGGTCGTCAAAAGCTCAGCCTCAAGCTTAGTTGCCCTCTTGCAGGTCGCCAAAAGCTTTGCTTTAGCCCTCATGCAAGCAACCTTTCTAAGCACGACCCTCTCATGGATTACCACAAGCTCAGCCTGGGAAGCCCTACCATCAGCTTCAAGCTCAACAATCCTCCCTTGAACAGTAAGAAGCTCCTTTTGCATAGACTCATGACTTTACTTCAGCTGGCTAAATTGAACAGCTCTTGAAAAAAGACACACAGAGGCAGTTGAAACCTAAAAAAGGCAAAAGAATGTTAGTGCCTAAAGAGGGACTGGAGAAAGGGAAAAAATAGACCTTTACCTGAGTCAGACCTTCTAGAAAAGTGTCGACGACACTCTCGGTGCCCCGAACACTAATCTCATTAATATCTGCCGAAAACACAAACCTCCTAAGTCACTCCCTGACGACTTGCACATCACCCAACATGGAGCTAATATGAGCAAGTGCTCCTATAGAAGTTCCCACATGAGGATTCGATGAACGAGGGGCAACAGGTTTCGCTGACAGGGGAGTCTCTGAAGTGACGGTCACCTCTGAAGGAGTCGTTGACTGAGGAGACGCCACTGGAGGGGTTATCTGAGAGGGGTTTGCCAAAGCATCACTCACCTTCGCCACCTTAGGAGGAGGAGTACTCCTAGTGGAATAATGAGACTTTACCACCATTCTATCCACTACATGAGAGATAAAGTGTTATCCAGATGAAAAACCAAGTAAAGAAGGAGAATACAACGGAATCAGAATACCCTTTCTCTTTAAAGAGGAACCACTAGGCCTGGGAGAGGGTGCATCAACCTTAGCACCGCCAGTAGAAGAGTTTCTAGCTCTGCTCTCTTTGAGCATGAGAGTTCCAAAGTCCTTCACAGGGTGAGCCCTCATAGCCTACAACTTCCATTCTTGATCTTTTGAGAGTACTCGAGAACCTGGAAGGGATGTGATGAGTACATATTTACAAAAAAGACAAAGGATAAAGAGTAAGAGTAGGCGTACAAATTCTCTTGGCAGCGTCCCATCTTGTTGGTACCAAAGCTCTATCAGCCTCTGATGCCCACTCTCCTCCAACAAACATGAAGTGAGCCTTCCAACTATGGCAGTTAGCACACAAATCGATAATCAATTTACCTCTACTCGGAGCAAAGTAGTACCAACCATGATTAGGAGTAGGAGTCTCACTCAAAGTATAAGCTGCATAGAACTCTTCAAGAGAAACATCCTCATGATGCACCTTTCTCCACAGTGCTAGAAACCCCAACAAAACTCTCCAACCATTGGGCACCAACCGCCCTAGCACTAGTGAAAAACAATAAAGAATGCGACAAACAGAGAAAAACATGTGGAACCTTAGCCCAGCCTCAAGCACCTCCTCATAAATGGTAATGTGTCTAGAGGAGTCATCACAAACAGGCTCGCCCATCTCTGCTTGATGGCATAATACCGTTGGAATAATGTGGTAAGCGGAGATAATCTACAAAATATCAGCGTCTGTATTGAAAGTACTAGAAAATGGTACTTACTTTCGATCCGTCATCATCAAGAGCCGCTTTCCCTCGATATTTACTGTTGTGAGAGTGAGAAGCATTGTCTGGGCCACTACTAGGAGATCCATGTCCAGTGTCCACCTTTACCATACCTGGCTTACCCAGCAACGATGACCTAACTGTACACAACATTGCTTGACTATGCCTAGTGGCCCTCAGTGTCGCCTACGCATTTACCTGGCCAAGCTCAGTGTCTCTCGAGGCCATATCAGCACTCACCATTCCTTGCGCAGTGCGCCGGAGTCCCACTCCATCGTCAGCGCCCGTCGCTAGCTGCATCTTGCCTGTTGCCAGCAGCTCCTCGCCCAACTCCTAGGTTGCCTCGTCCTCGTCGCCTACTTGGGCTGCCTGGTCTTCAGCGCCCACTTGGGCTGCCTCAGGTCCCTAGAACAGAGCCTTGCCTTTAGTGCTTCCGCTACAATGTGCACTTTCTCCAATCAGCGGCGCCCATGGCGCCTCACTCTCAAAGACGTCTATGGGAGCTCGCCCGTGGAGCCTCTGCTCGATCATGCATCCCAGTCGCAACCTTAGCACCTTGCCTCTATGACTCCCACAAATTAGATCCAGATCTGAGAAGTTCTCAGCCCCGATAGAGCCCATCGGTGTCTCCCTCACAAAGCTCCCTCCTTGAACAACAGCACCGTCTGCCATCGGCACCTAGCGACGACGACTCCTTGACGCCCAGCTCTTGGGTCGCCATCCCTGTGGTTCTCATTGCCTGGGGTACCCCATTCTTAGCGTATGTCGCCTGGGCTGCCTCATATGTTTGGATCCTCACTTCACCGATATCCATGGCCTCTTTGACATCAAAATCTACAACTCCACCACTCCTTGATTTCCCACCGGCATTCATTTCCCTTGGGATCTTTTCTCCTTCACTCGACACCTAATTTTGGGCACTCAACTCAAAAGTAAAGCCACTAGCCTTAGTTTCCTTCTTGAGCACCTCTCTAGAAACCCTTTCTCTCAAGATGGATGAAATGAGGAACAAAGGAGAAACCCCCACTTTATAACCTAGGACTCTTCTAGAATCCAAAAAGGGAAGTAAAATGAGGAGTTTATATAGTTGAAGATGTCCTACATGCAAAAGGAGTTTACAAATTAGGAAGGAAATGAGTCGTCATTCAAAAGGAGTCTCCAGGAAATCCAAGTCCAAGAAGGGTTGACACTGTTTTGACCATAGCTTTTGATCAGTTTCTCCAAATGAGACCTATAATATATCAAATCGAAGCTCATAACAAGCCCAAAAATGGCCTGAAAACATATGTTTGGGCCTTTCAAAATTTTTCTAGTTTTGGGTTCAGCCGAAATCCAGGCTCCACCGAATGCACTTTTTTCCAAGTTTCATTGGACATAGAGCATTGGGGGGCAAATGATGGGTCAGGCCTAAGGGCCCAACTCATGTTATAAGTCTAGTCTGAATAAAGAACCCAACTTGAAGAGATCTAATGGGTCCTGCACAAGGGAGGTCCACACCCAATCAAGCTCATCAGATTTTTGGGGAACTATATCACCAAGGGAGTAAGTAGAGGCAATAAAGAGCCTTATCCATACCGCCTTGGAAGAAGTCAACCATCACGTCATCCTTTGACCGAATCTTATGGAGAGTGCCATTACTGCTTCATCCGTTGAAAAAATGGCATCAGCTTCACCAAATTAGTCTTTTAGTTACTAATAAGCTGCTTCAATCTATTAGGATACGACTATAAATTGTAAGCCCCACCAACACTTAGGGGGTATCACACATAATCGAGCACAGCTGCTATCACTCTCCCTTGTCTCTCATATCTCCCTGTTTACCCCTACACTCCTCGAATGAGTAAAATACCTAGATGACCCTAGCCCTTCACAGTGAATGTAGGTCACGTTGACCGAACCACTCTATATCTTTGTCTATCTTGAGTTACTCTCTCTCCACTTAATTACTGCATTAATTACTAATCACTCGATCGGTAGTGCATAAAATCAATTTGTGCATCATCAAAAAGTACTATTAATCCAAAACAATATAAATAAAAAAGAGAAGAAAAATATAAATAATACTGTCTTCCACATAAAGTTTGTTTTTTAAACTTTACGTCTTCATTACCCCTCTTCTTCTTTCTCCTCTGAAAGCTTGCTTCTGGTTTTTGTTGGAAACTCTCTCTCTCTTAGGACTGGTCCAGTAGAAAGGCCACTTAAGCAACTGCTTGGGCCTCAAAAAAAAAAAAAAAAAACAAAAGTGCTTACAAATAATAAGAATAGTTTTTAATTGTAATTTAAATTGGCCCAAAAATTTGGTTTAAAGGCCCACTTTAATAAAAATTCTTACAAGGCTTAGACTAAAACAAAGACCCAATTCACATCTTTCTCTCACTTTTTTCAATGGTTAAAAGACTTGAAAGTTCCAAAAAAAAGCAAAATTTAATTTTTCACAATTAAAGCCTAAAAGTCTACTCTCTCTCTCCCTCTTGCCCCCCCCCCAAGTAAAAAAAGTTCATATAACATAATTATGTATCTCTCTTTTCCAATCTAAACAAAATTGAAAAGATACATATTTGTTTGATTAGTAATTTAATTTTTTAATATTTTTATTAATAGGATTAATTTAATACAATTATTCTTTTTTATTGCGAAAGTTTGAAATAGTAGATGATTTAAGAGGCGAACAACTTGTCAATTCAAATCTTATACAATTTTTATTTATCAGGTGATATTGTGTTTAATTCTTATTGACTTTTATAAGATATTAGATTGTTCTCTTAGTATAATTATTTTTTATTTTAAAATATATTTTAGTCACAAGAATTTTTAGTTTGAAATATGTCAAGTTTTTTCAAAATTAAAACTCATAAAGTTCTACTTACGATCAACTATAGAACAAGAAAGATTGAATGAATTAGTTATATTATCCATTGAAAAAATATTCGAGCAAAACTCAAATATAAAAATTTGATTACTAATTTTGCATCACAAAAAATGAAATTTTTTTTTTTTAATCATATAATATATTGTTTTTTTGATAAATTTTGATAGGCCCCATTCAACGCTTCTGGCCTAGTTTTCATGGGCCCTGTTCTCTCCAAGTCGAGAGAAAATCTGATTGTTGTGGGTTTCAGAGTCCTTGTTCTCATCTACTTCCCTCAAAGTTGCAGGAGAAAGCAAAATCTTTACTGTCACCCTTCTTCCCGCGGCAATATCAATAACATTAGTTACCCTTTCCGATTAAAAGACGATCCAAAAAACTGTGGCCACCCCAAATATGAGCTTGCTTGTGAACACAATATCACTGTTTTATACCTGGGCTCCCATGAACATAAATTCTATCAACTATCGTAACTTTACAATCCGCCTTGTTGATTCCGTTGTACAAAAAAAAAGGATAATTGCTCCTTCCTTCCTCGGTATCCATTAACCTTCGCTCCCAAAGATCCATATAGCCTTGAAAATTACAAGTGGGGAAGGTACCCAGAGAAGATAAATTTGCCTATTACCTTGATCAGTTGTCCATATCCTGTTGATTCTCCTCTTAATTACAAGGGTATTTCTCCCCGTGTCAATGGAGTTTATCCGACAAACTCCCCTTTATCCTCCTCTTATGTTAAGGTTGGGCCATTGATGGCGGTAGAAGTAAGATAGAGGTGTAGTTTGGAGGTAATTGCGATGACATCATTGCCATTTAAGGATAATAGTAATCTCTCTTTTTCAGACATCCATAACGCCATGGCATATGGATTTGAGCACTCATGGTTACAGTTCAATGTAAGAAGTGCGAGGGGCGGGATTGCTACCTTTATGGAGTGAATCAGACATGGTGCTACCTGGGTTATTGCTCCATTCTTGTAGCGCCATTCAGTGCATCCACCAATTGCGGTAAGAAATCGAAAAATGAAAATATGTGTCTGTGTGGGTGAGTTGGTCTGATTTCTGCTCACCTTTACCTAGTAATCGGTTCAGTTATTGACTAATGGGGTAATTTTGACTTAATCTGTAAAAGAGTTTACAGTAGTGGGTTGGACAGATTTGGGAGGAGGTAATTTTGAAAGAAATTATGGACTAATGATTTATCGATAGACTTCAAAATATATTAGTTTTTTTTTTTATTTTGGTGAAATTTTGTCTAATTTGTCGCTGTGTCCCGTATGGGTAATTTAAAAATTATTTTTTAGTAAAAAAATTCTACCATCCTCAAAATTGATGGCGATTTTTATTGGAACCTATAACATTATGGGAGGGACACTGTGTTCCAACAACTCAATCCTCAAGGAATAATGGTATTAATTTTCCTGTCTGGTTCAACCAATGAAGTGACACAACTGATAAACTAAACGAGCCTCTGATATGATTTTAAAGTGAATAATATATAATATATGACAGAGTACAAAAAGACAGATCAATTCAGTTTAATAGGTCATATGATATGCTTGCAGGCGCATCCTCCCAGAACGCTTTATTGTGTAAGAGCAATTTCAACGTGTTCGGTAAAAATTGTCTTTTTATCTATTTTGAATAGCGAATCCTAAAAATTTTGCTCCAACGAACTCTTTACGCCAGCTATTTTACCTCTCCCATTTTCACTTGCTTCATCTAACGAGCGATCTTCCTATCTATTTTTTCTTTGCGCCAAAAATCCATCTTAAAATTCAGGACAACCCACAAAAAATTCATTGAAATTCCATAAAAAATTCACCAAAAATCCTACCGAAAACACAAATCGGTCGATCGTCAAACAACGATCGAATTGTTGGAGAAGAATCATAAAAAGAACTGAATTGCAAAATTTCATGTTTTTCTTTTGCGCCAGAATTTGAAGAATTTTGATCGAAGATATGTGTGAAAATCACTGTGCTTTAACCATCAAGTTTTGTCGAATCATCAATCAACCGCTGTGATATTCAATTGGCCAAAATAATAGGTATTGAAATCCCAAGTTTCTATTTTACTCTGTTTTTGGTTGGTTAATTACCCAAGATCAGCAATTGCAACATATACAAATACAGGGCTTTTGAGTGTAAAGATTGAATGGTGTTACACACGAGCAATGTCAACAGTTCTAAGAGGAAGAAAAATCCAATAAAACCCTTCAAAAATTCAACAAATCCCTCGTCCCCCAAAACAAAACAAAAAATCTAGTAAAACCCCCCAAAAATCCAACAAAATCCCTTAAAAAATCCAGCAAACCCCCCCTCCCCTCCAAAAAAAAAAAAATCCAAAGCACTTTCAAATTTTGAAATTACTTGAGTTTTTCGTTGAAAGCTTTGTTGCCCACTTGTGGACAACCAAACACAAAAACAGAGATTGGAATGGATGTTAAAATATAATTTTTAATTATATTATTAAAAGTTAGTTAAATTAGTTGAAATAATTAGTTAAAATAGATAGCGTGGTTGGAACAAAATTGTAAAAGTGATTAGTTAAAATAGATAATGCAATATTTAAATTTATTTTGGGTAGCTATTTTGGATAGTCCCCTTGGAGATACTCTAACAACAAACTTGTTGCCAAGCATAATGGAGTTATTTCCAGTTTAAATTTCCCCTTTTTACTATGTTTAATTGTTTTATTCTCTCATGGTGATCTGTACATGAACAATACAGGCACCAAGGAAATTTTTTTGGCCATCTTTTCCTGTAAGTATTCTTTCTTTTTCTTCACATGTTTATTTCCCTACCACCTAGGCAGATTCCAGCATGACTTGACTTAGAACATGGGGAGTGAAATGTACGCTAGCACTACATCCCAAGTTCAACTCTCCTTAAACTTAACTTAGATTGATACGTGTGATCACCAGATGATTTGTGTGTATTCGAATATTTGCTTTATGACCACGTGTTCAAAAGATGGGTGATTGGATGTTTTCCCTTTACATGGGGAAGAAAAAACTCAATATGACTTGGGGCCTTAAGCCTAGGCAATGGTGTCCAAATGAAAATTTTTAAGCATGGGCTCAACGCTGCCCTGCAATATATGTAAACTATGTTACTTGCAAAGCTGAATTTGACACATGCTGATCAACTTATACACATGACCCTCTTGTTTTAATTACTTGTGTAGCATTTTTGCAGATATCAAGCTAGCCATTAGGTTTGGCATAGGTAAGCCCCTTGCATCTTTTTATAATCTAATTATTAATATATTTTCTACACTAGTACAACTGCATTGATTGTTTTGAAGTAATGAAAATAAGAGTAAATAAAGATCAGCAAAAGGGGAAACCTAATCCATTCGTTTGAATAAGAAGTAAAGAGACACAATGAAGGAACGTACAAAAAGATTTTTTGAGTTTTTCAGTCTTCAAATTAAATTGCTTTAGCCAAAATGTGTAGGTGGTAATCACGTAGAGAAGAGATATGTTTGGACTGCACATGCCAAAGTAAGGAATAAAAAAGGCCTATGTTTAAAAAAACTAAGAACCATGGCTGCAGTGAGGGCGAGTCTTGACGTAGCTATAAGGTTGATTCATTGTGACCTGAGGGTTACAGATTCGAGTCACAGAAATAGTCTCTTTGCATATGGGGTAAAACTGTGTACACATACCCCTCTTTACATCCTACAATAATACAAGAGTAGTGCACTAGACTACTCGTCTTTAACCATGGTTCTAATGATACAGCAGCGGATCAGTTCCTCATGGCTTTCCTCTTAATTTTCTTGCGCAGGACTGGGCATTGCAGAAAAATTTTTGATTTGTTTACCAAGCATATTTGTGTTCATAATCTATAAACTGCGAAGAAGGCATATGTCGATGTTTGATGCAATTAAAAGGTTTCTACAAAGTCAAAAAAACCTCATGCCCATTAGGTACTCCTATTCAGAGGTTAAAAAGATGACAAAAGGCTTCAAGGACAAATTGGGTGAAAGGGGGTTATGGTACTGTGTATAAAGGAAAACTTAAAAGTGTCCAACTTGCAGCAGTAAAGATATTGGGCAAAGCCAAAGCTAATAGGGAAGAATTCATCAATGAAGTTGCTTCGATTGGAAGGATTCACCATGTCAATGTGGTGCAGCTAATTGGATATTGTGCTGAGAGATCCAAGCGTGCTCTTGTGTACGCATTCATGCTGCATGGTTCACTAGAGAAGTACATCCTTCCTCGAGAAGGAAGTATCTCCTTGTGCTGGGAGCTAGATGGAGTATGGGATTGCACTTGGTGTGGCTTGTGGAATTGAATACTTGCATCGAGGTAGTGACATTCAGATTCTCCATTTCAATATCAAGCCACACAAAGTTCTTCTAGATGATAACTTCATTCCAAAAGTTTCTGACTTTGGGCTAGCCAAATTGTATCCAATTGATAACAACATTGTGAATCTAACTGCAGCTCGGGGAACAATAGGTTATGTAGCTCCAGAATTGATCAACAGAAGCATCAGAGGTGTCTCATATAAGGCTGATGGTTATGGCTTTGGAATGCTATTGATGGAAATTGTAGGATTAAAGATAGAGTTGATGCACATTGAAGAGAATTCTACCGAATACTTTTCATTCTGGATTTACAATCGGTTCAATAAAGGCAGGAAATTGAAATTGAAGAAGCAACTGATGATGAAAAGAAAATCACTAGGAAGGTGACCTTGGTTTCATTATGGTGCATCTAGACAAATCTGGTTAGCCATCCTTCAATGAAAAAGAAGTGGAGATGCTTGAAGGGGAAGTTGAACATTTGCAAATGCCTCCTGATCCTTGTCAAACTCCTCAAGATGCACCATTTGAGCAAGCATTCAGTGGAGAATCCAGAGAGTCAGAGGCTTTGCTGTGTAATTCTTCTAGTTACATCAACTCTTTAGATGTGGTTATAGATTGAAAAGTTGATAGTTTAACCACAAATCACACTACATTGCTAGGTTAATTCACAAGTTAATATATATGTTGTAACCCTCTTCTAGTCATGCATGAATGCATCAATGGCCCCATAATCTCAATCGCAGAAATATGAGGGTTGCAAGAAGTTTTGTAATTCAAAACTAGCAATTCAAAACTATTGGCAAATCGCTTCAACCGAGTTCCCCAACAATAGCTTAGCTTAGTAGCTTAACTCTTTATACTGGCGTGGCGCTGCTAGGACCATTTGTACCATAGCAGATCAAAAAAAAATTTGTATGGAATGCTTGGCTAGAATTTATTTTGAATAGAGAATCAAAACCCTATCAGATGGTTCATCTTACTAAAATTATGTTGGCTTAATCACCCTTGATTGCTAAAATGATCTGAACTTCAACTGAATTGAGTCATGTTTCTTGAACCTACCGATGAGTTTAAACAGAGATTGAATCAAAAGAAGATGGGGATAGAGTACTCATATGCAAAGAGGAGACTAAAATATGTTAGCTAAGAATTCGAGTCAACATTAATTTTGAGTCAATATTTGGTTCTCCTTTTATTTTATATGAGGTTGATCAAAGGGCTATGTTAAGAAGTTGACTTAGCTACTGCATTTCCTATTTAGTTGCTGTAATTTTTCTTTTTCTGTTATGTTTTTTATTTATTGACTTGTTCTACTGCATTTCAGTCATCATTTCCATTTTTCTAGCTAAATTGTTAAACATGGAGGCATGTTCCATGGTTGAGCTGGAATATAGGAATTTTTGTTTTTTTTAGCTGTATTTAAGCACATTTGCAGTTTATAAAAAAATAGATTACACTGAAATATTCTTCTCTTTCTCTGTTAATTCTTAGTTTGCTCCAACAAACTGGTATCAGAGCTCTCTTCTTAAGGGACTTGTGAGGAATTTGAGTGTATATCCACCAAAATGGAGACTTCGAGTGCAGAAACTCCTTTCAATGCCATTGCACCTCCTGTGTTCAATGGAGAAAATTATCAAGTTTGGGCAATCAGAATGGAGGCTTATCTGGATGCAAATGATCTTTGGGAGGCTGTTGAGGAAGACTACCAAGTGCTTCCACTACCTGACAATCCTACAGTGGCTCAAATGAAGAATTTCAAAGAAAGGAAGGCAAGGAAGTCCAGGGCCAAAAGATGCTTGTTTGCTGCAGTTTTATCTTCAATTTTCACCAGAATCATGACCTTGAAAACAGCNCAGGCAAAGCAATCAGTCTACTCAGCAACAACAGTGAATGCAGAAGTGTGGCATAGGAGGCTGGGTCATTTTCATCATAGAGCAGTGGTGAATATGCAAAAGAATGAACTTGTTCAAGGTTTGCCTAATCTTGAAGTTGAACTGCCAGAATGCAAGGCTTGCCAATATGGAAAGCAATCAAGGCTTCCTTTCAAGAAAGCTACCTGGAGAGCATCAGAAAAACTTCAGTTGATTCATACTGATGTGGCTGGTCCACATAGAACTCCTTCACTTAATGGGAGTAAGTATTATCTGCTTTTCATTGATGATTCTAGCAGAATGTGCTGGATATATTTTCTCAGGTTCAAATCAGAAGTGGCTGGTGTGTTCTGGAAATTCAAGAACTGGATTGAAACACAAAGTGGCTGCAAAATTCAGACGTTGAGGTCTGATAATGGGAAGGAGTACACGTCTGTAACTTTCAGTGAGTTCTGTGAAGAGGCTGGAATTGAACATCAACTCACTGCTCCATATACTCCTCAGCAAAATGGAGTCAGTGAACGTAAAAATCGTACAGTGATGGAGATGGCCAGGTGCTTGCTTCATGAGAAGGAGTTGCCAAAAGAGTACTGGGCAGAGGCTGCTAACACTTCTGTGTTTCTGCTAAACAGACTTCCTACAAAGGCAGTTGATGGGAGGACACCTTTTGAGGCTTGGTATGGTTACAAACCTTCTTCAAAGAATTTAAATGTATTTGGCTGCTTGTGTTTCACTTATGTGCCTCAGATTAAAAGAAANTCATTGACAGTGGTTGCACCAACCACATGACATTTGACAGGGATCTATTCAAGGAGTTGGATACGTCATTCATTTCCAAAATGAAAATTGGTAATGGAGAATGTATCGCAATNAGATTAAAAGAGACAAGCTCGACAGAAAAGCTGAAGCTGGAATCTTTGTGGGATACAACTTAGTTTCAAAGGCTTATAGAGTTTTTCAACCTGATAAAAGAAAAATTCTGATAAGCAGAGATGTGCATTTTATGGAAGATGCTAAATGGAATTGGAGAGGAGATCAGGCTGGTAAAATTCCAAGTCAAGATTCAAAGTTGCTAGAGCTGTCCGAATCTGATTTGGTTGATGATGAACCTATCAGAGGTACAAGATCACTTTCTGAAATCTATCAGAAGTGCAACATTGCAGTCCTGGAACCAGAAAATTTTCAGGAGGCAGAAAGAGATCCAAAATGGGTAGCTGCAATGAAGGAGGAGTTGAGCATGATTGAGAAAAATAAAACGTGGCAGCTGGTAAAAAGACCTGATGACAGAAAGGTGATTGGAGTGAAGTGGGTATTTAGAACAAAGCTGAATGGAGATGGCTCTATAAACAAGCATAAAGCAAGGCTTGTTGTGAAAGGTTATGCTCAAATCCCTGGTGTTGATTTTTCTGACACATTTGCTCCTGTTGCCAGAATTGAAACAATCAGGTTGCTGCTGGCCATTGCTGCTCAAAAGGGTTGGAAAGTGTACCAGTTAGATGTCAAGTCAGCATTTCTAAATGGTCTTCTTGATGAGGAGATCTACGTAGAACAACCTGAGGGATTTGTTGTGAAAGAGCAAGAAGAAGATGTGTATTTGCTCAAAAAAGCTCTATACGGCCTGAAGCAGGCACCAAGGGCCTGGTATAGCAGAATTGATGAGCATTTGATGCAGCTGGGATTCAAAAAAAGTCTCAATGAGGCTACCCTCTACATCAAAGGTGATGAGATCAATTTTGTTGTTGTTTCTCTGTATGTGGATGACTTACTTGTTACAGGAAACAACTTGGAACTTGTGAATAAATTCAAGAAAGATATGCAACAGACCTTTGAGATGACTGACTTGGGGGAAATGGCATATTTTCTTGGAATGGAGGTTCAACAAAAGGAGAAAGAGGTGTTCATTTGCCAAACCAAATATGCTAAAGAAATTCTGAAGAAATTCAGAATGGATGAGTGCAAGATTGCTACAACTCCTATGGGTAAAAATGAAAAGCTCAGCAAGGAAGATGTAGCGGAAAAGGTTGATGAAACTCTTTACAGAAGTCTAGTGGGTTGTTTGATGTATTTAACAGCCACAAGACCTGACATCTTACATTCTGTGAGTCTGCTATCTAGATTTACGAATTGTGCTACTGAAACTCATTTTTCTGCTGCTAAAAGAGTTCTAAGATATGTGAAAGGAACATTGAAGCATGGAATCAAGTTCTGTGCTAGTCAGATTCATGTTCTGCAGGGCTATTCTGATAGTGATCATGGTGGTTCTGATGATATGAAGAGTACTTCAGGTTATTGTTTTAATCTGGGGTCAGGAATGTTCTCTTGGTGTTGTAAAAAACAAGAAGTTGTTGCACAATCAACTGCGGAGGCAGAGTTTATTGCAGCTACAGCTGCTGCAAATCAAGCTTTATGGCTTAGAAAGGTGTTATTTGATCTAAACCTGAAGCAAAATGAAGGCACAGATGTGTTTGTGGATAATCAAGCAGCAATAGCTATCTCAAACAATCCCGTTTTTCATGGAAAAACGAAGCACTTTAATATAAAATTGTTTTTTCTTAGAGATGTGCAGAAAGAAGGTTCTGTTGTTCTGAAATATTGCAAAACTGATGACAATGTTGCAGACATCTTCACCAAACCTTTGGTAAGAAGCAAATTTGAGTTTTTAAGGGAAAAACTTGGAGTTTGCAGCATCAAAGCCAAGGAGGAGTGTTAAGAAGTTGACTTAGCTACTGCATTTCCTATTTAGTTGCTGTAATTTTTCTTTTTCTGTTATGTTTTTTATTTATTGACTTGTTCTACTGCATTTCAGTCATCATTTCCATTTTTCTAGCTAAATTGTTAAACATGGAGGCATGTTCCATGGTTGAGCTGGAATATAGGAATTTCTGTTTTTTTTTTTGAGCTGTATTTAAGCACATTTGCAGTTAATAAAAAAATAGATTACACTGAAATATTCTTCTCTTTCTCTGTTAATTCTTAGTTTGCTCCAACAGGCTATAACTTCTTTCTGGCATGTTGTTACTCAAATTTAAATTTTGGTCTAACCTTGAGTAAGGCCTGGGATGCACTTATATGTCATGCATATACATGATTTTTTTTTTCTCGGACTTAACTTCACTTTTCTTTTATCTCATTTCTTATGATTGCTAAGTTTATGATATTTAGTATTTTCAATTTCATGAGTTGTATCATAGCCTCAATATAGTGTAGCATCTAACTGGATCGCAATCACCTATAACAAATGTTGAAGACTAGAGGAGCTTCGGGGTCGATCCTCTGCTACTTAGGTCAAAAAGAAAATTCAAATGAATTCAATGCTTTGAGAGCAAAATATTGCCTGCTTCATACTTGTGTTTCTGCTCATTTTATAGATGTTTTTAGCCAGTTTATTTCAAAGGGATAAGGATTGATGTGTACCTATGGATTTTTCTTCCCATATAAACAATGTACCTATAGTATGATCAAATTGTATTTATTGTACCTCTGGAATCTGTATACCTATGGATAATGCACCTATCACTGTGGATAATATACCTACACAGAACAACATTTTTGTGTGACCGAACATATTATGCACAATGTACATAGTCACATCTCATAACGCATTGGTAAATCATATATTTATGTTACAATTCCGTAAATATCTGTCANGAAGGCACAGATGTGTTTGTGGATAATCAAGCAGCAATAGCTATCTCAAACAATCCTGTTTTTCATGGAAAAATGAAGCACTTCAATATCAAATTGTTTTTTCTTAGAGATGTGCAGAAAGAAGGTTCTGTTGTTCTGAAATATTGCAAAACTGATGACAATGTTGCAGACATCTTCACCAAACCTTTGGTAAGAAGCAAATTTGAGTTTTTAAGGGAAAAACTTGGAGTTTGCAGCATCAAAGCCAAGGAGGAGTGTTAAGAAGTTGACTTAGCTACTGCATTTCCTATTTAGTTGCTGTAATTTTTCTTTTTCTGTTATGTTTTTTATTTATTGACTTGTTCTACTGCATTTCAGTCATCATTTCCATTTTTCTAGCTAAATTGTTAAACATGGAGGCATGTTCCATGGTTGAGCTGGAATATAGGAATTTCTGTTTTTTTTTTTGAGCTGTATTTAAGCACATTTGCAGTTAATAAAAAAATAGATTACACTGAAATATTCTTCTCTTTCTCTGTTAATTCTTAGTTTGCTCCAACAGGCTATAACTTCTTTCTGGCATGTTGTTACTCAAATTTAAATTTTGGTCTAACCTTGAGTAAGGCCTGGGATGCACTTATATGTCATGCATATACATGATTTTTTTTTTCTCGGACTTAACTTCACTTTTCTTTTATCTCATTTCTTATGATTGCTAAGTTTATGATATTTAGTATTTTCAATTTCATGAGTTGTATCATAGCCTCAATATAGTGTAGCATCTAACTGGATCGCAATCACCTATAACAAATGTTGAAGACTAGAGGAGCTTCGGGGTCGATCCTCTGCTACTTAGGTCAAAAAGAAAATTCAAATGAATTCAATGCTTTGAGAGCAAAATATTGCCTGCTTCATACTTGTGTTTCTGCTCATTTTATAGATGTTTTTAGCCAGTTTATTTCAAAGGGATAAGGATTGATGTGTACCTATGGATTTTTCTTCCCATATAAACAATGTACCTATAGTATGATCAAATTGTATTTATTGTACCTCTGGAATCTGTATACCTATGGATAATGCACCTATCACTGTGGATAATATACCTACACAGAACAACATTTTTGTGTGACCGAACATATTATGCACAATGTACATAGTCACATCTCATAACGCATTGGTAAATCATATATTTATGTTACAATTCCGTAAATATCTGTCAACAAGGTGCATTATAAAAACACATAAACATATCTATTACACACAAAAAAAAAAAATTCCATCAATTCCATAAAAAATGAAACTCAATTATTGGATACAAATCAACAATTCAAATGCTAAAAAAAAAAAAAGTAATAACGAATTTGAAGATCAAATGGCGGCGGTACATGCCTTCCTGCTATGCCATCCTAACGAATTACATCTACCACACTTCATTGCCCTTGATTCTTCGCCTGAAGACTTTATTCTTTTCTTCCTCGGTCTGTCTAGTGGCTTTCTTGTACTAGAAGGTCTGATAAAAACTTCATATGTTGAATCCTCTATAGGCTTTTATATATATGTTAGGAATACGAACACTGGAGTTGCCATAACAGAGCCTGAAGAACTCTGCCTTAAAATAATTCTCAATGTAATCATATACGTACTCTGAGTTCTTCTAAATCGCCATTAAAGCATGCACACAAGGGAAACCTCCAATCTGGCACTGATAGCAAGAATAAGAATGCATATGCAAGTCAACCATCACTGAATCCTCTCCGTGAACCTCAAACTCAAACTCACTAGAACGACTAAGATTCCAATGTCTTCCAATTGATGTCCACTGGCATCATTCCTCATTGTTGTCCGACATAATTTTCATTATCTTTATTTGTATGCCATCAACTATACGACAAACAGACAAAAATCATTCTTCAACAATCCAAGCATTAAATGACTCTGCCACATTTGAACACATTTTAACATAACGTGGACCCCTAAAATACGCATTGGACTAATTTTCATAAGGCAAATTGGACAAAAATCCATGCAACAAGGATTTGTTGTCGTTCATCAAACACTTCATGTTCATCTGAAACGCAGTTTTGGTAGTTGCATAAGCACATTCCATGAACAACTTCATAATTCTATTGCGCAAAACATTACCAAATATGATAGAATATCTAGAATTAAGGTTATTATGCAAGCAAACAAAATGAATGTGGACTTGACGAAAAATGCTTTGAAACAGAATCAAACAAACCCTTGTTCCGATCAGATATGAACACATCTCTAAGAACCAACTCTAGTTATTTTCATTCTTAGAATCAATTACTGCAAATGCTAGTGGATAAAAACCTTAAAAAAAACACACAAACTAAGTAAGGTATATTATAAATAAGGTATCTGTGACACTAAACAGTTACGTAAAACATACATTTAAAATGTTTGACAAGCATTAACTATATTCAAAACATACTGCACAACGGTATATAAATAAACAACAAACTACAATAGGTACGTAAACAACAACTAACCTTGGTTGGCATTCTTTCTAGTGGCAACAATCAAATGACCCTTGTACTTATTTTTCAAAAAGGTACCGTCAAGAAATAACACAGGACGACAAAATTTAAATCCCTAGATACATGTTGCGTACGAAATAAATATTCCTGTGAAACAACAACTTTGGGGATCACACTCAAACACATTTAGAACCCGGATTTGTTCACATAACAAAATCCACATACTAACTGAGCTAATTGTACTGTTAAATGATAAAAAAAAAATTGACGGGTTCATGCTCGATGGGTGATTTCCTATAATTATTTATCGTTAACTTGACCCTTAAAGTTGAATGGTCAAATTTCACATTTTAATTTGACCCATTAAAATTCATCCTTATGAATTTAAAAAAAAATGTATGTTGTACCAAAAAAAAACAAAAGGTAAAGCCGAAAGTTTGACGGTTGGGCAGTTCCCAAACTTCCCACTACAAAACAAGATGAAGTGGGCAACGTGGGGTTCCTAAGAGCTTGCCAGCT
>CAUOFW020002680.1:94489-109675 GCA_963454935.2 Ilex paraguariensis
AAACTCCCCCCCCCCCCCCCCCCCCTTTTTTTTTTTTGCCCTTTTAACTATGGGTTTGGACCCACGATTTACAGTTTGGGCTGCTCACATGGGCTGGACCCCAAACCTAACAAAAAATACCTTATTTGAATTTTTATCAAGAGTTCAAACCTTTTCTGGAATCTTCTTAGATGTCATTGATGCAATAACTTTGTTGTCATAATGATCTCTCCTCGGCCTTTCATCCATGTGTGTCATGGACGTGCGATACAACAAATGAGACACAACAGAGTTAATTTTACCCCAAAATTTGGTAGCGGTTGAGGAAACCCGTTTGACACTGGGTACTTTGTCATTCACAAAATAGGCCAGAATTTGATTTACACATTGATAGCTATCCATCAGTTTATGGACTTGAATGGTCAACACATTAATCTCTTGTTTTAATCGTGTTATATCACCACGTATATACAAGTTGTTAAGAGATGTGTTCCAACCACCAAGACTTCTCCCAAGTGACATGATGCAGGAAAGATCACAAGCTCTAATGCCAACTAATGTAGGGTGGCGTAGATAAAGAAACGATATTAAACACCAAAAACTATAACATGTTGATTATCGCAATAATACCAGATTAAAGCCTTCAAGAGTCTTGTTGTTGGGTCATCCTCACACTCGATAAATTTAACTTGATTAACAGTAGAAACATTCTTTCTCCTACCTAGTGACAGAAATGATAGTACAAAAGCATTTAGTGAGGACCAAAAATTTGGGTCTAACATTCTAAAAGTAGCAGTGGGTAAAACATTAGAACCACACGCAACGTGCAACATTCAAGTTTGTTAATTGGACCTATCGGGTGTTTAGTCCAGTTGAGGCTGTGGCTTGCAATTGTACATGAATATAAATGTATACTTGAGATGGTTATAATTTTGTCATTTTATTTTCAAGATATTTTCATGCCACTTGGTCTTTGGAATTAGTTTGAGCCCTGCTTTCTGTAAACATGCCCATACCAATCCTAACTTTTCATTTCAGATTCCTATTTTCATTGAATGTTGTCAATTTTTTAAGAAAAAGTTGGCTCAAATTGATTTCAAATTGAGTAATTAAAGAAAAAAGAAAAAATATTCCTATGCGTATAGTATTCATATATAATTTAGTAGTAAAACTAGAATTTTATTTAAAAAATATCATTCTCTCCTTTTGAGATGTAACATTGGTTGCGAGTATGACTTTATTAGTTTTAATTCTAAAAACGTTTTTTTTATGCAAAAGCAAGTTTATGTGTATTCTCAATACTGTATAAGTAATAGATGCATTTGAAAAAAGTACTTATTTTTTATACTTCTTAATATTTTCTATTGAAGTGTTAATAACAGGTGCCTATACAACTATTGCCATATTTTTAGTTCTAAAAATAAATCAAAGTTATTAATATCAGAAAATTGATCACATTTCACAAAATTTTCAAGATTTTGATAACATTCTTTTATGTTTGTGAGAGAAAAAAATAATAATTCTTTTAAATGAAAGAAAATGAGAGATGGGAAAGGAGAGACTAGCATGGAGATGTCATTGATTTTTTATTTTTTAATTTGAAGATGTAATTAAATGTAAATGAGTTAGAAAAAAATGTCCAACTTATACACTTTACATACATCTCAAAAGATCAATGGAGAAAAGGCTAAATTGATTATAATTTGCAATACAGAAGTAGGGAAATGGTTATCAGTAAGTCTTGAGTTATTTGTAGTTGTGAATTAGCATATAGAAGAAGGATAAAATATTTAAGAGTAATTTTATGGAGAACAAAAATTCTGACGTAATTTGTTAACCTAAGATGTATAACTGACATACCATTATACTAGTTATTTCACACGTGCGTTGCACGGTAATTATTCTGAGTATATTATCTAATTTTTTGCAATATAAATTGTAGGCTACTATTTTGTATAGTCTTATTATAGATCATAAACATTCTTATGGTAAAGTTCAGAATCGAAGTAATCAAATTAAACAAAACATGGTAATAGATGCGTCTTGCATATAGCTGCAAAGACTTTAGAGTATGCAAGAAAGCTATGTCATTCCCTAAAACAGAATATGTGCACATTTAGTTATGATGCATGACAAAAAGGTGTTAGTATATTTTATTTTGGATAGAAAAATCAAAAGGGTGTTAGTCATATATGTTTGAGAAGGCTAACCATATTTTCTTTAAAAACAAGAAATAATTATTTTTTATTATAATATTAATAAAACATTCGTTTACAACAAAATAATGTGATATATTATGAGTGGCCATATTTTCTGATGGCGTTAACGCACTTTTACAAACGATGAACTGGGATTACGTTAGGTTGCTAAGATAACACAATAATATCTAGCGCTTTGGAAGTTAAGACAACAGAATTATAGTGGTTCACCAGTTTGAGAGCTCGGTTAGTCTACTCTGAAATGGAGGCTCTTGCTCATTTTGTTTTATTCACGGTGATTATAGGGTTACTATGACTTCTTTTTGCCACTAGGGTCCCCCCTCTGTTAGGGGGTGTTACCTTGCATTTATAAGGCCCTTCCTTGCTAAGAAGGATCTTAGCCGAGATTCTTGCCCTTATTTCGTGGACTTCTCCTTAATTCTAGGAGAAGATCTTGGTTGGTTGAGATTGGGTGCCTTGATTATAGCTTCCTAACGCTTTAGGATCCTCTCGTGGTTATCCAACTGTTATCTTGCCTTAAGAGACACTCGATCCTTACCCTCTGACCTCTGCTAATGTGCCTGACCTCCTGGTCCGAGCTGACCTCCTGAGCTTAGCACTTGGAATTTATTTTAGGTATCATCAGTTGCCCCCCAGCCCTTGGTTCAAGCGAGCTTGAGCATAGGCTGAGTTGCTTTCGCCTTGGACCAGGCCTGCACCTAGTTGACCTTAGTCCGCATGTGAGATGCACATGAGGGGGCTCTTTGACAGTTTACAGCAATTATAGCTTCCTCGATTATCGCATATGTTTCAGCCCACGTCACTCAAGCTTTAAATGCTCAAACGGCTACCCAAAAACCACTCAAAATTCCCTGTTCATCTTCTACGCTGTTCACCTTTGCCTCTGCCCTTTTCCTCTACAATTTTTGAGCTTTCCTACACGCTATTCACTCATTCTCTGCTCAAGAGTGCGTGTTTCGGATACGCCTCGAAGACTTGTTTTGCTTCTTCTCTCTAATTTTATCCTCGGTTGCTGTTTGCTGCTCTCTTCCCTGTCTAGGTATGCCCTTTCTGCCCCCTTCTCTTTCTCTTACCTTTTCCCGCTTTGGAGCCCTCAAATTCGAGGTGGCCATTATTTTTCTGGATTTTTCGATTCTTTTACTTTTGGAATCGAGATTGTTGTTTATCTCCTCTTCCCCGTTTTGTGGATTGGAACTCCACTATGCGAATTCTTATCATTGTGGGGTACAGTGCTGACCCTAGGATTATTAGGGGATTTCAGATTAGTATTCTTCTTCTCTATCATTCTTTCAATCTGCCTTTCTCTCTACCAATCATGTTTGCCTCCTCTAGAGCAAATTCTTCCTCTGTTTTCCTCTTAGGCGATAGGTCTGCAGAAAGAGATTTTGATTTAGAGGATGTAGGTGACGAGATTGACAACTTTCCTGGTGTAGATTTTGCTGAGGCAGAGGTGAAAACCAAGGAGTCCCCCTTCACCTCTTCTTCCATGCCTGATAGACCTGATAAGGGCAAGGGCAAAGTAAGTGGTGTGGGAGTCATTGTTTCAGGCACAGGGGCTGCCTTTAGGAACGCTGAACTTGTAGGTCCCAACGGACTTACCCCTTCTGACATGAAGGTTCTTAGTTCTCGTTTTTGTTTTCCCCTAGGGGTTCAGCCCTAGAGTCCTGATAAGTACACCACATATGTTCACCATGTCCACAAGAGGGTCTATTTCTTCCTGACAGCTTTTGATAACGGACTTTGCTTCCCCTATCATCCCTTTGTCAAAGCTGTTCTTCAACACTTCAATGTCTGCCCTGCCCAGCTCTCCCCCAACTTCTGGGTTATTTTTGTAGGTTTACTAGTTTTCTTTAAGGACCATAAACTTGGGGTCCCTACTGTTTCCTTACTTATGGAGCTGTTCAATGTCAAGCAGACCTCCTCTGACGGAATTCTGTATATTTCCAAGAGAACTAAGGCCAAATAGGTCATCTCTGACCTCCCAAGCTCCCATAAGCGCTGGAAGAAACAATTTTTCTTTGTAGGGGGTACACAGTGGGAGTTCAACTCAGAGGATAAAACTGATACCCTCCCTCCCCATCCCTACAGAGTGGTCTGCCCTCGATAATTTAGGTATGTTTCTACCCAGATCGTATTTAATCCAAGTCTGGCTGCTTTGTTAACTTATTTCTTGTTTTCCTTGGTTTTTTAGGTATCCGACCTGAGCTTAGTGCTGAAGACGAGAGGGTGAAGCTGAAATTGACGAAGTGTAATCTAGAGAGGTACTCCGAGCTCATTAAGCCCTGGGAATTAGGAAGGTAGAGATTTGGTCTTCCTGAGACAATGATAGAAGCTCCAATTTTACTTTTCTTTATCCAACCTAAGGACGCAGAAGGTAATGCTCTTTCCCTTATTCAGTTTCACTACTTTCCTCCCTTTTTTTTTCCTCTTAACTAACCAGCTCAAGTCATATCTCCTAGGGTCTTCTACAATGAGGTCTACCCCTGAGATGCTCCAAACTAAGGTCGAGCAATTGAAGAAGAAAACCAAGGGTGGTTCCAAGCGTAAGGCTGAGGGCAGTTCTGGTGGGAGCCTTGTTACTCAAGCTAAGGTTAAAAAAATAGGTGCTTCCTCTACCTCTGCCTGTATCCAGAAGGCTCCACCATCCCCCCTACATGTTTCACCAACCTCAGGACTTCCTTTCCCCCAAGGGACCCGACCTGCCACTGAAGATGCTCCTGGGCGAGACCAGTCCTCCCCTTCTGCATCTGAAGTTGAGAGGGCCTTGGACACTGTTCGCACTTTCCCTGATTGTGCTACCTCTGCGTCAACCAAAGAGGCCTCTCAATCTCTTCCCAAAGAATTCGTGGTAGGCAAAGGGGTCCTCCTGAAGTCTGAGAATTACCTCATTACTGATGTGAAGCGTGCTGTAGAGGTCATTGCCTCCATTATCCCAGAATCTGATATTGATGCAGCCACTTTTGTACCCCTGGGAACTTATATTTCCACTGTGTTGTATGGTTGTACCTCGGTGAGATTCTAATTTTTCAAATTCTTTCTTTTTCCTTTGGTTGTCCTGCGCTCTTCCCTTTGCACTAATCTTTCATGCTTGTCTTCAGACCGTCATTCAAATAAGCAGCTTGTTAAAGAGAATCCAAGTCTTGGAGGGGTCAGCTAATGCTTCCAAAGCTTTTGAGCTGAAGTGTGCCAATCTGGCCTTTGAGAATAATAACCTTAAGGTCCAAGTAAAGGAGTTGCAAGAGCAAGCGAAGCAGCAGTCTTCCCTTGCCAAATCCAGACAGGAGGAGCTCAGCAAGAATAAAAAAGACATTCGATTAAAAACTGATGATTGGATCAAGGAAAGCCGGAAGTCCCTCGATGCTCAGGCTTCATTCAGGAACGTGAAGAGGGAGTATGAAGTGTTAGCAGAAGCCAATGATGCTGTTAGGGAGGAGTTGGAGGCTACCAAGGAAGAGCTGGGGGTGTGAGACATTATCATCCGAAAAAAGGATGTGCTGATTGCCCAGCTAGAGGATGATGTTCTCACTAGGTAGGCTAAATGGTGGATTACTTTCCAGTGTATAGCTGAGAGAACCAATCCTGAGCTGGATTTTGACTTTACAATTCCCCTTGAGGAAGAGGTCGAGGTGTCTGATGAAGAGGAGGATGGTCTTCTTGCTCCTCTTGCTTTTGAAGACGTGCCCAAGGACTCCGAAGGACTTGTTCCTACAGCTGGGATTCCTGCCCAAGATGTTCTTGCTTCTTTAGACATCTCTACTCCCCTGGCTACTGAGCCTGTTTCTTCCCTCCCTGCTGAGCTGGCCACAAGAGCCTTGGTTGAATCTAAGGTCCCTGCCTCTTTGCCTGCTCTTGGCCCTCATGAAACTTCAACTGTTGTTGTGCCAGAAAGGTCGTCTGCTAAGCTGGAGAGCCCTTCTTCCATTCCTCCTGCTAAGACATCAGCTACTGCACTGCAAGGCTCTTTATCTACTCTCCCTTAAAAAACTTAGGATTTTGTAGTTTTGGGCTAATTATCTCAGAATTGTAACATTTTAAAACGAAAATGTCAGAATTGTAGCATTTTGCATCTTTAATTTACAGCTTATAGTTCTTCTTCTTTTCCTTTGCTTTTAATTTGTTGCTCTACTCTACCATCAATCAAATATGATATTCCTCAACTCTTCCCCCCTTTGTTTCAGGGGGTCATTCAGATCTCCTTGAAGTAAAAAGGTTAGGAATAACTGCTGATGTGCCTAGCTGAGCTTCCAGCTTCTCAACCTACTTCTGTCCAAACTCCAACAACTGACTACCAAAGCTCTGGCCTTACTTCATCCTCAAAGACTTAGGATATGAAGCCAGTTTTTTTTTTTTTTTTAAACTTATCAACTCATGGTTGTAACAATTTTAAATTAGAATGCAACTATGTAACTTCTACTGCGTAATACAATCTTCTCAACTCTTTCCCTCTCTCAGCAAATGGATATGAAATTTGCATGACCAGTTTAGCATACATAGTAGGGGTCTAGTTTTTAGCTGTTTGAAATATAAGACAATGAGTACATGAAGTCTTACCCTTAAGGAGCTTCCATTTGCTGACATGCGTTGCTGACCTTGAAAAGCAAACATAGCTTTAAGTCAAATTGCTGCCTAGGTATGGTAGATCCAAAGGTCAGGATTTATGATGTTGGAATGAAGAAGAACTTTTCTTCTCACCCCAGGATGAGGGTTCATCCTTCCCATGTACAATAGGTTAGCAAAATGCTTACTTGCTTCAGGGCTAAATTACCTCTGAACCACGCGCAGCACAGGGTGAGGGTTCATCCTTTCCATGCACTACAGACTAGCAAAGTGCTGATTTGTGCCAGGGTTATATAACCTCCGAGCTGGCTTGAGGGGACCCTTTGGTAAACCTTAGGAGACATGTGCACGTGTAGCCATTGGTCAGGTTCTCTTTTCTGCTCGTGAGTTCAGCCAATCTGATTAGGCGAAGTGAAGTGCGTATATCATGCTCTGTCTAGTGGTTTCGATGTGCCGAGGTCCTGGACTATCATAGACCACACGCAAGGTGACAACCTGGAAGAGCATGCCTAGATGCAGCTGCTTGAGTGCATTGACTTCCTCATTTCTGACTTGTTGACCTCACGATGTGTAAGATTTTGTTTTGAACCTTCTTTTATGCTCTAGACCCCTCCTTGGAGGTCTGCTTGTTTTATCCTGGGGTGTCGTTGATGCCTGCCTTTAATGCATTACCTTCTTACCAACAAGGTTTCTGCCCCCCTAATTTGGAAACCAGAGGCCCACCGACTTAAGATTGAGTGTAATTCCTAAAGATCTGGGGTCTTCAGAGGGTCCCTATAAGTATTGGTTATCACTTCCCTCCAGGCACCCCTTTGTTATTCTTGAGGGCTTAACGCCTTCTATTTTCTTCTCTTCTTTTTTTGTTTGAATCCGCAATGTCTGCCCCCTTTTCTACTCTATTTCAAGAATGAACCTCCTTTGGGGTTGAGTGGATATGGCATACTTAGTACTTTGCTCCCTCAGTGGTGACGTCCTCTAAATTAGAGAGGATAAGGAATAAGTTCTTTCTTGATTTGGAGTTACCTCTACGTGCCCCAAGCTCCGATGAACCCTGTAATTACCTTCCTCCTAGGGAGACGTGCTTCTTTGAAGCAGCTTTAGAGATGGGTCTGCGTCTTCTCATTCATCTTTCTATTGGATTTATTTTGGCCTATATCGGCTTGTGTCCCTCTCGTCTTTCACCCATGGGATGGGCTGTAATGACCAGTTTCTTCCTCTTCTAGCGTTTGCGAGATAATGACGAGTTTCCTACGGTTGTAAAATTTCTTTACTATTTTGACCTTGAGGAGGATGAAGTTTCATGCTTCATCTGCTTTTGGTGGAGAGACTTCAGGCTACGTCGCTTAGTGTTTGATCTCTCCTCTCCTCCTTCGGGATAGTCCTAGCGCTTTTTCTTTGCTTCCAATGACTCGTGGTGGTCTTCCAAGGTGGGCACTAGGGAGTGTAGAGTCCCTCAGTCCTTGAAGAGCTATTCTTACCTAGGTGAGAGTGACTAGGGTCTCTCTCTCGGGATCAAATTTTTATGACGCTATCTACTTATCTTATTTTTTCATGTGCAAGTGTTCCTGACTTGAACTTGCTTGAATTGATGAGGATAGAACTAATGACCCAAGATGAGCCCATGTCCTTTTTTGAGCTCATGACATCAAGCAATCTATTTTTGTTTAGTGTTGCTCCGGCTGAACGAGACTTTCCTTTTTTTCCTGAACCCGACTCTTTTTCTTCAGAGTCTGATAAAAGCGAAGACACTGGAGCTCCTTTGAAGAGGCGCAAGAGGGATGGTTCTTCCTCCCCTACCTCTGACTCTGGCCTGGGGGAAGATATGTTCTCCACTGCTGGGTAAAAGCTGATGGATCTTTTGTCATCAGCTGAAAAGGAAAGGGATGAGCTGAAAGAGGAGAACCTTCGTCTGAAGGAGAGGATAACTGAGTTGGAGAGACGACTAGGAATTTTACTTTGATTGATTCCTTGTAACTGTTGATGTTTTGAAAACCTCAATTTTCCCATATTTGCTGCACATCATGAACGATTTGTGATTTGAAGAAGTCTTTTGTTTTGTAATCTCTGATGTTTCTAAGCTCCATGACTCTTTTGATGAATTCATCGTGAACCCTAAGGTTCTTACCATGAACCAATGAGTTCATCGTTCTTGTTATGAATTAGTAAGTTCATTCCAAACTCTTGAGCTCTTCTTAGGAACCGATAAGTTCATCGTGAGCTCAGGGCTCTCTTTATGAACAGATGAGTTCTCCGTGAGCTCTAGAGCTCTTTCTATGAACTGACGAGTTTATCGTGAGCTCTAAGGTTGTTTTTATCAACTAATGAGTTCATCGTGAGCTCTAAAGCTCTTTTTGTGAATTGATGAGTTCATCGTGAGCTCTAAGGCTCTTTTTATGAACCAATGAGTTCATCATGAGCTCTAAAGCCCTTTTTATAAACTGATGAGTTCGTCGTGAGCTCTAAGGCTCTTTTTATGATCTAATGAGTTCATCGTGAGCTCTAAAACCCTTTTTATGAACTGATGAGTTCATCGTAAGCTCTAAGGCTCTTTCTATGAACTAATGAGTTCATCGTGAGCTTTAAGGCTTTTTTTTTTTTATGTGCTCATAAGGATAGATGAATCACAAACTTGCTACTTTTTTAACAATGGTTTATAATACAAGATAAACTTAATGAAAAAATTTCTTAAGATGTTCTGCATTTCATGAATGGGGCAGAACTTTCCCTTCTTCCGTTTGTAACTCATAATTTTTCGGTCTAATTACTCGAGAGACTATATATGGATCTTCCCAATTAGGCCCTAGTTTCCCATGAGTGAGATCCTTTCTTGCCAGCAAAAGCTTCCTCAGGACCAGATCTCCAACCTTAAAACTCCTATGCTTGACCTTCCTGTCGTAGTACCTAGTTGTTTTCCTTTGGTAGTTCTTTATGTTGTTTAGTGCTGCCTCCCTCTTTTCTTCCAACAGATCCAAACTTAGCAAAAGGGAATTATCATTTTTTTCTCGTTTGCTAATTCTGTTCTAAGTAAAGGGAGCCCAACTTTGACAGGCGCCCCTACCTCAGAACTGAAAGCCAAAGAAAATGGAGTCTCTTGTGTTGTCGACCTAGTGGTTGTCCTATAAGCCCATAGTACTTTTGGGAGGTGTTCCACTCATTTGCCCTTCAGATTTTTTAGCTTGGTCTTTAGGGCGGACTTTATAGTCCTAATGGTGACTTCTGCTTGTCCATTAGATTGAGGATGAACTGGGATAGAAAAGTAATTCCTTATTCCGAACTTGGCACATAAGTTTTTGAACTTTGGGTTGTTGAACTGCTTGCCATTATCTGACACAATTGCTCTGGGGATCCCAAATTGATAGATTATGGATTTCCAAGTAAAATTCTGAACTTTTTGTTCTGTAATGGTTGCCAAAGGTTCTACTTCTACCCACTTGGTAAAGTACTCCACCCCTATAATGGTGAACTTGCATTGTCCTACATCAGTGGGAAGAGGCCCTAGTATATCTAGACCCCATTGTTGGAATGACCAAGAGCTTACTACGGAGGTCAGGAATTCTGGTGGCCCGTGAGGGATGTTAGCATGTATTTAGCAAGCCTTGCATCTCTTGACCAAGTCTGTTGCGTCCTTGAGCAACGTGGGCCAGTAATACCCCTGCCTTAATGTCTTTTCTACCAAAGCCCGAGCTTCGATGTGATTGCCACAGACTCCTTCATGAATTTTCCTGAGTATATAATCAGCGTCCTCGTTCCCCACAGATTTTAGGAGTGGCACTAAAAAATCTCGCTTGTACAAGTTTTCCTGCAAAATGGAAAATCTAGCTGACCTGGTTCTCAGCTTTGCTGCTTCCTTGGGGTCTTCTGGTAAGGTCCCATTTTGGAGATACTCTATGATGGGGTCCATCCAGCTTATTGGACTCCGTACAGGAAAAACTTCTTTACTCTCAATACACACAGAGGGTTCTGCTAGGTGTTCTACCAGAATCAACCTGCCCAGATTCTCTTGCAAAGTTGTTGCCAACCTCGCCAGGACATCTACCCTCGAGTTTTTAGCCCTGGGAACATGCCGGATCTTCACTTGTACAAATTTTTTAATCAGTTCTTGAACTTTTCTAAGATAAAGGGCCATCTTCTCACCCTTAGCCTCGTAAGCACCCTCTATCTGTTTCACAATGAATTGTGAGTCACTGCAGATCTCTAGTTGCTCGGCTTCCATTAAATGAGCTAAGTTGAGCCCTACTATGACTGTCTCATACTCGGCTTCGTTGTTTGAAGCTTTGAATCCAAATCTTAGTGTGTATTCAACATCTATCTCATCAAGGAAAGTCAAAATCAAACCAGCTCCACTGCCCTGAGCATTGACAGCTCCATCTACTGAAAGTTTCCACGTGGGGAGGTCAAGTAATAACTACGTTGTCTCTGCAGGTATCCCAATTTTGAATTGTGCAATGAAATCTGTCAATATCTGCCCCTTAATGGCTGTCCTTGGCTTGTATATGATGTCAAACTCGCTAAGTTCAACGGCCCCATTTAATCAGTCTCCCCAAAGATTTTGGCTTGTGCAGCACCTACTTCATAGGTTGATCTGTTGGGACTTTGATAGTATGAGCCTGGAAGTAGGGTCTTAGTCTCCTGGCAGTTGTCACTAAGGCTAAAATGAGTTTTTCCATTTTAGGATACCTTTCTTCTGCCCCCCTCAGAGCTCGGCTGCAGTAGTAAACTGGTTACTAAGCTCTGTCCTTCTCCCTTACTAGCGCTATGCTGGTTGAGAACTCTGAGACAACCAGGTAAATGGTAAGTACTTCTCCTTCTAACGGACTTACCAAGACGGGCGGGGAGCTCAAGTATTCTTTCAATGCTTTGAAGGCTTCTTCACACCGAGCATCCCATTGAAAGACTTTCTATAAGACTTGAAAGAAGGGTTGACACTTGTCGCTTGATCTGGAAACAAAGCGACTCAGGGCAACTATTCTCCCAGTTAAACACTGTATTTCCTTCGTGTTGGAGGGAGACTGCATATCCAACACTGCTTTTACCTTTTCTGGGTTACCCTCTATCCCTCTACTATTAACTATGAAGCCCAGAAATTTTCCTGTTGACACCCCAAAGGCACACTTAGCTGGGTTGAACTTCATCTTGTATTCTCTTAGGACCTGAAATGACTCTGCTAGGTGTCCAATGTGGAGCTCTGCCTTCAGTGACTTGACTAGCATGTCGTCAATATAGACCTCCATGGAGGTCCCAATTTGTTTTTGAAACATCTTATTCACCAGGCGCTGGTAAGTGGCTCTTGCATTTTTTAACCCAAAAGGCATCACTTGATAGCAGTATGTCTCTTGCTCAGTAATGAATGAGGTCTTCTCTTGGTCACTGGGATCCATCCTGATCTGATCGTATCGAGAGAAGGCATCCATGAAGCTGAGAAGCTCATGTCCCATAGTGGCATCTACAATCAAATCTATCTGGGATAAAGGAAAACTATCTTTCAGGCAAGCACGATTGAGGTCTGTAAAGTCAATGCAAAGACGTCATTTGCCATTTGTCTTCTTGACTAGGACTACATTGACTAGCCAGACTGGGTAATCCACTTCTTGAATGGCTTTCGCGTGAAGGAGCTTGCTGACCTTTTCATTGATGGCTTTCTAACGCTCCGGGGCGAAGCACCTCCTCTTCTGCTTAACGGGCTTACAGGCTGGATTCACGTTGAACTTGTGAGTGATGAGAGAGGGAACCCCTTTCATGTCCTCTTGCTTCCATGCAAAAACTTTCTTGTTCCTTTTCAGGAATTGGATTAGGAGATCTTTGATCTCCTTGCTCAGCTTGGATCCAACGTAAACAAGATGCTCTGGCTCCTCATCAATTTGAACAGGTTTCAGCTCTTCTGATGGTGTTGGTCTGGTCTCGAGTTCATCCCTCATGTCAAGCTCATCCAATTGGATGCTCTCAACCTCTTTATTTCTCATGGATGTCATGTAGCATTCCCATGCTACGCGCTGGTCTCCTCGGACCACTCCAACTCCATTTTCTGTTGGAAATTTCACTACAAGGTGATAGGCAGAGGGAATAGCCCTTATAGAATTGAGCGAGGGTCTTCCAAGGAGCATATTATATGCTGAAGGTGCATCAATCAATAGGAATTTCACAGTTGTTGTAGTCTGATAGAGTGGATCACCTAAGGTCAAGATGAGTTAGATTGACCCCAGGGGCAGCACCCTCTCTCCTGAGAATCCCAATAGGTAGGCACTTACTAGTTCAAGATTTTTCCTTCCTATATCTATTTTGTCGAAAGTAGAAGCAAAAATGATGTCTGCCGAGCTGTCATTGTCAATCAAAACACGATGGACAGTCCTGTTGTCCACCACAGCTCTTTCCACCAAAGAGTCATCATGGGGATGTTGGCAGCCCTCCAGATATGAATCCGAGAAAGTGATAGCCGTGTCTAAGCGTGGAGACTTATACACAGTATATACTTCGGGAGCTTCTGTGGCTCTGATTTTTCGCAAGTGGGTCTTTCTCATAGAGCTGGACCCTCCTCCTTCGGTAAATCCTCTAGGTATCACTCTGATCTCCCCCATACGTTGGTGTGGCTCTGGTGCTTGACGCTGAAGGGGTAAAGGTGGGAGAGCTCAGTTTTGATTATCATTGTCCACATAGCGTCGCAGCTACCCTCGCTGGATTAGAAATTGTATTTCCTTCTTCAATTGGATACAGTCGTCGGTGTGATGACCATAATCTTTGTGGAAGTCACAATACTTCATAGGATCCCTTTTTGCCTGGTCTGGTTTCATTCGGGGGTGGCCACCTTAAGAACTTCTCATTTTGCACCTCATACAGTATCTAAGACACCGTAACAGTCAGAGGGGTGAGCTATCGGAGTTCATACCTTGGTTGTAGCTCTGGTTGTGGAGGGTCGAGGCGATCCCTGACATTTTCTCTTCTCTTCGGGGAATGCTCTCTGTCTCTTCTTGGAGACCTGCCTCGTTCTCTCTTCTTTTCTTCCTTCCCTTTCTTCTTTCTTGACGAAGAGCTCCCGACCTTGGAGAGGAGCGCTTCCTCACCATTTATGTACTTTTCTGCTTTGGTAAACACCTCCGCCATACTAGCCTGGGGGTTCTTTGAGATGGAAAACATCAAATCTTTTGACTGAACTCCTAAACCTGCTATGAAGGCTGTAATAACAAATTTTTCGTCTGGGACATCCACCTTCAAGGATTCTGAGTTGAACCATTAGACATAAGATCGTAGGTTCTCATTAGGTCCCTCTTTCACATTTAACAAATGGTAGCTCGATTTCCTATAGGTCCAAGCTTTGATGAAGTGGGACACAAAAGAGATTAACATCTCTTTAAAAGAAGAAATCCAGGCTGGGGGGAGTTTGTTGAACCATGCTAAGGTTGAGCCCTTCAGGGTGATAGCAAAGGCCCTGCATCTCACTGGATCTTGATATCCATGCAACTCCATTTGATTTTTGTAGGTGTTGAGGTGGTCCACGGGATCTTTTATCCCATCTAAAGTATCCACCTGCGGCATTCTAAATTTAGGTGGGAGAGGAAAGTGCAGCACCCTAGTAGTGAATAAGGATTCGGTTTGCTGCACCAAGGCATCCATAGTGATTGTGGCCTTGCTTTTCACTGCCTCCTTCATCTGGCTGAGCTCTTGTTGGATGTCTTTGAAACGTTGCTCCTAGTGGTATTCTCTTCTCTCTTGTTGATAGGGGAAGAAGTCGCTCCTCTCCCTTTCCTTATACTAGCTTTGTACTTCCTAGTTGTGACCATTCCTAGGGGGTAGGCGAGGTCCTTGCTGCAAGGTCTGACTATTCTCTCCCATCTCATTAACTTCTCTAAGGGGGTCAAGATACAGTTACTCCCTTGGTGGTGGATTATTCTGGCTTCCTTGGGCCAATTGCGCCTCCTGTGGGCGTTGTAGGAGCTTTAAGAGTTCTTCGTTCTATTTTATTAGATGTTCATTGACAAGATGAAGGGCCTCCATCTCATTATTCATGGGAAGGCCACCCATGGGGGGATCGGCTTCTTGCGCGTTTTCGGGTTGTCTGCTATTGGCGGCTTCCTATTGATCTTGCATCCGTAGAGGATTGATCTGACTTCAGCTCATGTTTCGCGTTGATACCATCAGTCATTAAAAACTCAGCTTTATTTGTAACCGGAACAGTCGTTCTCACAGACGGCGCAAAACTGATGGCGTTAACGCACTTTTACAAAAGATGAGCTGGGATTACGTTAGGTTGCTAAGATGATGCAATAATATCCAGGGCTTTGGAAGTTAAGACAACAGAATTATAGTGGTTCACCAGCTTGAGAGCTCGGCTAGTCCACTCTAGAATGGAGGCTCTTGCTCCTTTTGTTTTATTCACAGTGATTATAGGGTTGCTATGACTTCTTTTTGCTACTAAGGTCCCTCCCCCCCCCCCCCCCCC
>CAUOFW020002680.1:110558-138705 GCA_963454935.2 Ilex paraguariensis
TGTTTTGATTTTTTTTTTCTCCTAAGGGCCCCCCCCCCCCCCCCCCCTCTATTAGGGGGTGTTACCTTGCATTTATAAGGCCTTTATTTTGTGGGCTTCTCCTTAATTCTATGAGAAGATCTTGGTTGGTTGAGATTGGGTACCTTGATTACAGCTTCCTAACGCTTTAGGATCCTCTCGTGGTTATCCAGCTGCTATCTTGCCTTAAGAGACACTCGGCCCTTACCCTCTGACCTCTGCTAATGTGCCTGACCTCCTGGTCCGAACTAACCTCCTAAGCTTAGTACTTGAAATTTATTTTAGGTATCATCATTTTCCATAAAACAGAATGTGTATCTATTACTCTCCTTAAAACAATTTGCACAACTACCCAACTTTACTCTATTTTCCTTCCCACGTTCTTTTATTTTAAAACCATCAACAATCTTACACCTGAGAAAATTACAACCAAGGACGAAGTCAAGAATTGTTTGTAAAAAGTTTGACAAAAAAAGTTGTAGGATTAATCCAAATCTTTTGAACCAAAAAGTGCATTCAGAGATATCAAATTGGATAAACTGAAAAGAGTTTTCACATTTTATTAACCATATTAGGAGTTTGGACCTTCTCGGCCGTATTTTATGTGGGTTTTTGTTTTACAAAAATAAATTCCTGGTCATGTTACAAGAATTTAAAATTTTTTATACTAATCTTTGTTTGCATTGGGTTCATTCGAAAAAATACATTTAACACAGAACATTTTAGAGGCTGGGGGATTGGAGAGGCTCCGAGGGCATCAGTATGTTTTAAATTTTTTCGTTTACTAGATATTGACTCTAATAATTTGGACAGAACTTTTCGAGGCTGGGGACTGGGGAGGCTTAGAGGGCATAAATACGTTTCAAAATTTTTTGTTTACGAGATATTGGCTCTAATAATTTGTATACTAATTTTTTTATTGAATCCATGACCATCTCCAACTCCATAATATGAAGACAATACTATTCTTTTTCATCCACCTTTTCGATTTTATTTAGTGGAATAAATCCGAGGCCTTAAAATTAGAACAATTACAAGAAGATTATATTGAATATTGAGCTAATATAATCCCTACAACAATTCCAATAATGCAATGGCATTACTTGAGAAGAATTCATTCACTATCGGGTGAATGGATTAATCTTTACTACTGTTGACTCATGGCTTTTGCTTGGGGCCTGAAAGCATGTTGACACCTTGAAATGTGGAAAGGCAAAGGAATGTCAAAATATCACGGGGATTAGAAATATAATGGGGATAATTTGAATGAAAGTAAAATCGCGGTTATGAAATTCAAGCTAGAAAGCAATAGGTCTTCGGTTACAAGCTAATTAAGCGGTTCAACAGTTAATCAGTTTTGAATTGTCAAGTCAATAGATTACAAGTCCCTAAAATTTACACAATAAATTAATCTCAGAATTTTTAACACAAATACAAGGTCCCAGTCATAGGATGTGTAGTAACGCACTGATGCTCTGTTTGGTAGGCAGGAGGGAAAGTAGGAAAGATGAGAACTAAGAGAGATACATTTTCTATTTTTCAAGGATGGATAGTAGGAAGGATACACTTTCCTTCCTTTGTGTTTGGTTGGATGAATGGAAAATAAAAATGACAATTTTTTTTTGTGCCGCCTAAAATTAGGGGCGACAATTGTGTCGTATATTGTCAAATTCGTGTTGAATAATTACGGGTTTGTGTCAAATATTAGTCAAACATAATTTAATTCATTTAACTAATTGTGTCGTGTCTAGTTGTGAGTTGACCTGTTTATTTTCGTATCGAGTTCGAGTTGCATCATCGTGTTGAGTCAAAAAATTTCACCCTTAGTTAAGATGAATTTTTTTTTAATTTAATTTTTTAATTTTTTAATTTTAAATTTATTTTTAATATATATATATATATATATATATATATATATACATATTTTACCATTGTATTTTTATATGAAATTAATGTATACATAATATATGTATATTAAAAATATATATAGATAAATAAGATACATCTCAACACAAATAATTAACTTTCCATCTACTTTCCTTTCGATTTTGAAAGGATTAATTTTGGTGAGTTGAAAAGAAAGTTAATACATCCACTTTTTCATCCTTCCTACTTTCTTTCCTTACTAAATATGATGTTTTACTTATCCCTCCAACTTTTTATCCTTCCAACTTTGCATCCTTCCATTTTTCTATCGTACCAAACGGAGCATAAGAGAATATAACGATCTAATTGATTTGTCTTGTCAATCCAGTTTGAAGGTATGATACAAACTCTTGTAAGGTAGGCCAATTTTATTTATGCTTCAACAAAGTCCGGTCAAAATCTTGCCAATGTTGCCCTTGATAACTCTTGTAATTTATTCTACAACAGGCGAGTCTAAGGGACACTTAGTAAAAGGCACTTCTACCAATTAAACTTCAACTACATAGAACAGAAACGCATAAGAAACCATGTTCAAATGCATGCATATACTCGGGGACTGAGGGTAGGAGTAGTAATTGTATAACAAAAACATTTAACAAAAGGTGTTGATAAGTTCTTATCTACTCCTCCAAAAGTTAGGCCTTTTTGGAGGTGGTGCGTGGATTTAGGCTTATTGGTTTTTTGGGCTCTTGTATTGTAGTATGATGTTGCATGTATTCTTTTTATTAAAATAAAAAAAAAGGTGTCGAATCAACTTCCATGACCTTTCTTAAATAGAAATTTCAGATAAGCCAGAACTACAAAATTTTCAGGAGTGGAAATAAATTAAAAGGATGGCAACATTGGCAGTTTCTTGCACTATGAAGTGACTAAAGTCGCTATTCAAAGGAAACTCCGATCCTACACCTTGGTAGTTTCTTGCCCTATGAAGCCGCGAATAAAACAACATGAGTATACACTATATTGTATTTAATACAACTTGTTTGCATAATAAAAGATGTCATGGGTCTAAAGAAACGATACACTATCATTTACTCGCACACGAAAATATTATGCTGAGAGTTTGATGTATGCAACACAACATTGTGAAACGCAACATCGTGTCATGAAAGAGCATAAGGTTAACTTCATTTATTTACAGGGGTTGAGGTTCTTAGCCATCAAGCATACAGTTATATGATGTTAATATCCTCCAAACTGGAATCACAAGTACCATAGATGTAATAAAAATAGCAACAAGCAGAATTGATGTGAAAAACAACTTTACATTTCATCCGAGAGTGACGGCAGTACCAAGCAGCTGCTCTTCTCCGATCTTGCGTAGCATATCCGTTGTCGAAGGTCACCACAATCTTCTCAGGCTTTGGAACCAACTAAAATTCACAGTACAACGTTTAACTAATTATACTGCCTCTCTGTTTTCTGTGACAGGCTTCCTTTAGTGGGAATAAAAAGAGGTATTTCTCTCTAGTTTCTCTTAGTGGGGGATAGGGAAAGGAAAAGGTGGAAAACATATTAAATTGTTATAAATGATATTAATACAGCTAATAACAGATAAACAGTGATGAGTCCAGATCTAATTGGGTCAGACCCGATCAATTTAGTAAGCCCAAATTAATTACAAAGTGGGTCAAGCCCAGTTCATAGATTCGGCCAAGACCGAAGTTCAAGGGATTCAAGAATATTAGCGCACGTGCAAAGTAATTATCGGGATAGTCACTTTCCAAAATCAAGACTATCTCTAATTATACTTATCTTAGTTGTAGCTATGCTCCCTGAAAAGCTAGTCACATATTTCTTCACGCCACCGCCTTTGCTAAGGCTATGTGCCTATAAATTGTAAGCCCTCTCCACATGAGAGGGGCATCTCTCTCTACACACTCTTACATAAGTTATCTCTCTCATGGCTACACATCCTCTCATAGAGCTTATCCTTGCTCTCTCTCACTCCATCTACTTTATTAATAAAGTTCTCCAACAATTGTCACCGCCTTCGGAGTGGAGTAGATCACCTTGACTGAACTACTATACATCTGTGTGTTGACCTAACCTTTGCCTTATGTCATTAATTGCTTTATTGATTGTTTTATTAATTATTCTGAATCATACA
Organism: Ilex paraguariensis; assembly: GCA_963454935.2. Lineage (NCBI taxonomy): Eukaryota > Viridiplantae > Streptophyta > Magnoliopsida > Aquifoliales > Aquifoliaceae > Ilex > Ilex paraguariensis. Next base: position 114,613 of record CAUOFW020002680.1, read on the forward strand.
CTCGAATGTTGAATGTGCATAAGCCTATTTTGAGTATCATCAGTTTGGCGCCGTCTGTAGGAAACGACTGAGTTTTCTACTACCTTGCTACTTTCTTTTGTATCAAGGACAATTACAACCAGATCGAAGAACCAACAACCCGAAGACAACGACATAGCTCATCGGGAGGAGGCCTTGCCTCCACCTCCACCAACCGAACCAGCAGTGAATCTTGTAGTCGGGCAACGACTGTTGGAGACTATGCAGTTGCTGGTGAGTAAAAACCAACAAATTTTTCGACTGATACTCGCCTCAAGAGGCGTCACCCCTCAACCAACAGGTGTGGCACCACTCCCTCCAATTGGAGAGGTACCACAACCTACACACTATGGGCGTCAAGGTGTCCCCCAGCGTGGCACCTAGCACTAGGGCGCCCCAATGCAACGCCAAGTTGCCCCTTACCTAGGAGTTCCCCCCAGTGCGCAATCGCCTCACATTTTCCCTCACCTCATGTACCTGATCCACATGTTGCCGACCATCCTGGGCAGTAGGATGAAGGGGAGAACCAGCATGAGAATCATGAAAGCTACTACAAAAATCCAATAGAAAATGTCCTTAATCAATGGGACGAGAAGAATAAGGAGGTGAAAAACCAACTTGGCGATGTCTTTAACGCCATCAAAGCCCAGACGCCAGAGACTATAGACTATCTGGTAAGGCGTACTAACACTCTGTTTTGTGGTGGATGTTATCCACTACCTTTTATCCTCAAAGTTCAAGATATCTACCATTGAGATCTTTGATGGCACAGAAGATCCGTTCGACCATCTTGACATGTACAAGTCTCTTATACAGCTTCACAATGTGCCTAATGAGATCATGTTTAGAGTCTTTCCTACCACCCTGAACAGATCTGCACGACAATGGTTTGTGAAGCTCAAACCCTATTCTATTCACTCCTTCACAGAGCTAAGCAAATCCTTCGTCTCCCACTATATTGGGGGATGCCACCACTAGAATCCCCACCAGCTCACCATCAAATAGAACTAGAATGAAAGCCTTAGGAGCTACCTCACTCGTTTTAATGAGAAGACTCTCCAGATCGAGGAGCAAGACGATAAGGTAATTATGGTTGTCATTATTGTAGGTTTACGGTCCTCTAGTTTTATGTTCTCTGTCTTGAAGAAATCACCCTCCAACATGTTTGAGCTACTGTCAGGGGCATAGAAGTACATGAATGACAAGGACGTCAACAAGGCCAGACGAGGTGAGTCATCTCGAGGAGGTGAGAAGAGGAATGATACTTGCGAGGACAAGTGGAAAACAGAGAACAAACAGAAAAGGAAAGAAAGGATCTCTGTCAAGGACCACCTCGGTAGAGCACATCCTGTTCTAGATACAAGATGATCCTACACTACGATAACCAAGAGATATGAAGTCAGCCCCAAACCATAGGAATCCCAACAAATATTATTGCTTCTACCACGATCATGACCACCACATTGACGACTACTTTGAGCTAAAAAGGCAGATCGAGTAGCTTATTCAGCATGGTTAGTTATGGCAATATGTTACTGGCAGAGGACAGACCCCACCACCTAATAGTCATAAGGAAAATAGAGAGTGTCAACAACCCTTCGGAGAAATCCAGACGATCTTCGGAGGATTAGGAGGAGGGGGTGACTCCAACTCCACCAGGAAAGCCAAACAGGCAGAGTCACATAACTCTTGCCCGACGAAGACACCCTTGCATGGAGAAGAAGAAGTCATCACCTTCTCGGATAGGGATCTCGAGGGAATCTAAGTCTCTCGTGATAATACTCTAGTCTTAATCATGATGGTAGCCAACTAACAGATTAAGAGAATTTTGGTCGACAGCGGCAGTTCAGCCGATATCCTGTTTACACCAGCCTTTGACAGCCTTCACCTTGGTAGAGAGATATTGCAACTCATCAAGACACTCCTTGTTGGATTCTCAGGGAATAGGTTTCCTCCCTTGGATTCCATCACCTTGCTAGTCACATCAAGGACATCGCCAAGAAGTTTCACCATCATGATGAACTTCATAGTATTTGACTATCCCTATGCCTACAATGTTATTCTTGGACGCTCTACACTCAACACCCTAATGGCAGTATTGTCCACCTACCACCTCCTCCTCCATTTCCCAACTCCCAGTGGGATCGAAAAAGTCATAGAAGACCAGGTCTCCACCAGGAAATGCTAGGTGGCCTTTATGAGGACCAAAAGGCCACAAGAAACCCTCCAAGTCGAAGTACTTGACCCTCGGAATAACAACACCTTGGAGAGAGAGAAACTAGTAGAAGAACTTCAACCAATAGAGATGGACGAGAGCCTTCTAAAGAAGAGAATCTATATTGGCTCCTCATTTTTTCAAGAGCATGCATCCCATCTGGTAGACTACATCAGGCGGAACATGGATGTCTTTGCCTGCTCCCGAAGTAGCCACCCATCAGCTCAATGTGGACCCCAAGTACAAATCGATCCACCAAAAGTTAAGGAATATAAGCGTCGAGAAAGGCCAGGCCATGGAGAGGGAACTGTAAACACTACTGGCAAACGAGTCAGTAAGGGAGGTAGCCTATCCAGATTGGCTATCAAACGTGGTGATGATGAAAAAAGCCAATGAGAAGTGGTGTTTCTACACGGATTTCACGGAGCTCAACAAAACTGGTCCCAAAGACAACAATCTCCTAACATGCATCGACATCCTTATTGATGCCAGCGTAGGACACGAGTTTCTTAGCTTTCTAGATGCTTACTCTAGTACAACCAGATTAGCATGCTCCCTCTAGACTAGGAGAAAACCTCCTTCATCACCCCGAAGGGCACCTACTACTATAGGGTGATGTCTTTCAACCTTAAGAATGTCAAAGCCACGTACTAGCACCACGTGAAAAAAATGTTCGAGACTCAGATTAGGAAGACCAGATAAAGTCCCTGACCTTTGTGAATGAAGTTTAGCGCCATAACACGAGGATAACAACCCTTAGCAGGTTTGTCTCAAAATCAGCAGACAAATGTCTGGCTTTCTTTAAAATCATCCACAAATCTTTTTAGTGGGGCAGATGCAGAGAAGGCCTTCCAAAAGTTAAAGGCCTACCTCATTACACCCCCTTGCTCTCCTATGTTGTACCATGAGAGACCTTGTACCTCTACCTTTCCTCCTCGTTCTCTACCGTTAGCTCTGTCCTTGTTAGGGAGGATGGAGGCGTCCAAAATCCGTTGTACTATGTAAGGAGCGCATACCGAAGAGCGGAGGTAAGATACTTAGAGCTTGAGAAGCTGGCTCTCGCACTTGTCACCACCGCCAAGTGCCTACGCCACTATTTTCAGAGCCATACTATCATGGTGGTCACAGATCAACCACTCAAGAGAATCCTAGGAAAGTTAGATATGTCTGGCCAACTCCTCAAATAGGCTGTCAAGTTGAGCGAGTTTGATGTGCAGTACCAACCGAGGGCGGCCATAAAGGCGCATGCAATTGTGGACTTTGTAGCTAAATCTACACCGCCAGAACAATCACAGGAAGAACGACCATGCACCCCTGTGTTCACCTTCCCAATACATTGTGTCTCAAGTCACCATGAGGCAAACTTAGCCATTATCACCAGAAAGCCTAGCGTCTTCGAGACAACCTATACTCCGAGGCCAAAAGTCTCCACCTCCCTTGTACTTGTTCCACCAGAGCCCTTAGCGCCTTATCGACCCATACCTCAACCTATTGTACTTTCTTCTAAGTGCCCTACTACTCCTAAGAAGGCATCACTTACTGACACAGTACCATGTTGCCGATTGTATGTGGATGGATCCTCCACTAACGAATGTGGTGGATTAGGAATGGTACTGATAAGGCCCCATGGCTCTCCACTCATGTACGCTATCTCTCTCCACTTTGTGGCGTCAAACAACCAAGCTGAATATGAGGCCATCATATCAGGCTTGAAGCTTGCAATGGAGATGGAAACCCTCTGCCTGACATCTTACAGCGACTCACATCTAACAGTCAATCAGGTAAAGGGGAGACTTTGAAACGAATGAGGAAAAGATGCAAGAATACCTTTCAGTGGTCTAAGCTTTACAACAGAAGTTTAACCACTTCGAGATCCACCACGTGCCCAGAGAGGAGAACGCCATGACAAATGCCCTCACCAAGTTCACATCTACAAACATACTCATGGGCCCAGCACTGAAAGGCCACCAGTTTGAGCAAGCAAGCTTAAGGCAGAGGAGGACGATGTCAATTGTGCATCCTCTGAAGCCAATTGAATGACACTCATCTGAGCCTACCTAGAGGAAGGCTCTCTCCCAGATAACCCAGTGAAAGCTAAAAAGTTAAGAATGATATCATCTAGGTATGTTAGCCTACTTGACACTCTCTACAAGAAAAGCTATTTCTTTCCCCTACTTTGTTGCCTCTCCCCCGAGGAAGTCGATTATGCCATGAGAGAAATCTATTTGGGGATATGTGGAAACCACTCAGGAGGGTGTGCACTAGCTCACAAGGTAGTAAGATAGGGCTATTACTAGCCTAGCATGATTAGAGATGCCCATGAGTTCGTGAGGAACTATGACAAGTGTTAGCATTTCGCAACAGTGCCAAAACAGCCGCCATAAGAGCTCACCACCATCTTGAGCCATTGGCCTTTTCCTGTGTGGGGGATTGATATTATAGATCCCTTACCCATAAGTCGGGATCAACGCAAGTTTGTTGTAGTAGCCATTGACTACTTCACAAAGTGGACAGAAGTCGAATCCTTAGCCAGGATAACGGACCAGAAGGTGAAAGACTTCATCTAGCAGAGCATAGTCTGCTGTTTCGAAGTACCTCATGCCATAATAAGTGATAATGTCAAACAATTTGACAACAAACTCCTTAATAGTTTTTGCGTCAATCTATAGATCAAGCAACCCCACTCCAACCAAACAACCCATCCACAGGCAAATGGGCAGGCAGAGGTCATTGTTAGAACCATCCTTCGCAACTTGAAAATTAGATTGGAGAGTGCAAAGGGGTGATGGGTGGATGAACTTCCAGGAGTACTATAGGCTTACCGGACAATGCCAAAAAGCCCTACGGGAGAGACCCCTTTTTCCCTAGCCTGTGAAATAGAGGCGGTCATACTAGTCGANCTCCACTCATGTACGCTATCTCTCTCCACTTTGTGGCGTCAAACAACCAAGCTGAATATGAGGCCATCATATCAGGCTTGAAGCTTGCAATGGAGATGGAAACCCTCTGCCTGACATCTTACAGCGACTCACATCTAACAGTCAATCAGGTAAAGGGGAGACTTTGAAACGAATGAGGAAAAGATGCAAGAATACCTTTCAGTGGTCTAAGCTTTACAACAGAAGTTTAACCACTTCGAGATCCACCACGTGCCCAGAGAGGAGAACGCCATGACAAATGCCCTCACCAAGTTCACATCTACAAACATACTCATGGGCCCAGCACTGAAAGGCCACCAGTTTGAGCAAGCAAGCTTAAGGCAGAGGAGGACGATGTCAATTGTGCATCCTCTGAAGCCAATTGAATGACACTCATCTGAGCCTACCTAGAGGAAGGCTCTCTCCCAGATAACCCAGTGAAAGCTAAAAAGTTAAGAATGATATCATCTAGGTATGTTAGCCTACTTGACACTCTCTACAAGAAAAGCTATTTCTTTCCCCTACTTTGTTGCCTCTCCCCCGAGGAAGTCGATTATGCCATGAGAGAAATCTATTTGGGGATATGTGGAAACCACTCAGGAGGGTGTGCACTAGCTCACAAGGTAGTAAGATAGGGCTATTACTAGCCTAGCATGATTAGAGATGCCCATGAGTTCGTGAGGAACTATGACAAGTGTTAGCATTTCGCAACAGTGCCAAAACAGCCGCCATAAGAGCTCACCACCATCTTGAGCCATTGGCCTTTTCCTGTGTGGGGGATTGATATTATAGATCCCTTACCCATAAGTCGGGATCAACGCAAGTTTGTTGTAGTAGCCATTGACTACTTCACAAAGTGGACAGAAGTCGAATCCTTAGCCAGGATAACGGACCAGAAGGTGAAAGACTTCATCTAGCAGAGCATAGTCTGCTGTTTCGAAGTACCTCATGCCATAATAAGTGATAATGTCAAACAATTTGACAACAAACTCCTTAATAGTTTTTGCGTCAATCTATAGATCAAGCAACCCCACTCCAACCAAACAACCCATCCACAGGCAAATGGGCAGGCAGAGGTCATTGTTAGAACCATCCTTCGCAACTTGAAAATTAGATTGGAGAGTGCAAAGGGGTGATGGGTGGATGAACTTCCAGGAGTACTATAGGCTTACCGGACAATGCCAAAAAGCCCTACGGGAGAGACCCCTTTTTCCCTAGCCTGTGAAATAGAGGCGGTCATACTAGTCGAGATTGGGGTACACTCCCAATCTCGAGGGTGAAGCTTGGGGTATGACCAAGTACTATAACTCGAGGGTGAAGCTTCACTCCTTTTTGCCTAGAGACCTAGTCCTTAAAAATTTCATCTTATCTACAAAGGATTCTCGGGAAGTTAAGCTAGGCCTAAACTTGGAAGAACCCTGCATGGTCACAAAAGTTGTAAGACCAGGCACCTACAAAATCCAGAACTCTGAGGAGAAACCACTAGCTCATCCATGGAATGTAGAGCACCTGAAGAGATATTACCAATAGTTGAGGGCAAGTCATTGGATGCACAAGTTAGTAGCCATCATTTCAACTATCTCTTGTTGTTTTACTCAATTTTTGTTATCTATTCCAAGTTATGAAATAAAATTTTACAAGATTATATTTTTCAAAAACTATCTTTCATTCCATAAAAGTTCATAAACTATTTACAAAAGATACTTCTGACGTCACTCACTGCCCCCCTGATCCACTCTCATCAAAGCTTTCCTCATCACCATCACTCCCTGGTGCCTCATAAGGGACGAAGTCAGAAAATTCAAAGGTAGGAAAAGTTGTTATGACCTTTCTCTTAAGTTCCTCATAACCATTGATAATAGGCATCTGTTGCAGCCCTCTAAGCAGCCTTCCTCCTCTTCTCCATCTTAATGGAGTGAGTCTCTACCCTGGTAGTTCTCTCAAGAGCTATTCTAAGGTCAACCTCTACCACCTCAGCCTTTTCGCGGGACACCCGCAGCTCTGCCTCTACTTTCATGGAGGCAGCCTCTCTGTCACCTCCAACTGGGTGGCCCTTTCATAGGACGTCAAAACCTTGGTCTCAAGGGGTGTAGCTTTCTCATGTGCTAGCCTCAATTTCTCCTCGATGGCCTCTCACGCCTGCCTCTTGAGCCCTAACTGCTCCTCAGTAGTCCCTCAAGCCTACCTATCTACTGCCAGATCTTTGAATGTCTCTCCAAGCTTCATCGTCCTTGAAAAAAGGCAGGAAAAAGCAAAAACCACCTACAAGCATGCAAAAAAAAAAAGGACATAAGGAAAAAAAAAGCAGTACAAAATCAAAGATGAGTGAAAGACATAACATAGCATGAGAAGTGGGAGTTGAAGGAGGAGGTGGAGGTCCCTCATGGTGGGATCCCCTGTATGGGGCACCCAAGGGGGTGCCAAAGTGGGGAGCTCCTTGACGCCCAAGGCGTGGAGCTCCTTTAGCTTGAGGTTCTCCTTATTGTCTAGCGAGCATTAGTTACAAGATTTGCTAATTTTGAGCTACGAGCTGTTGCATTGTCTCCAGCTGTTTCTGTGCATTTGAAACATGATTGGTTGGTGGAGGACAACCTCTTCATCTCGTGGTGGATTGTCTTCGGGCTGATTCATCGATCTGGTGGTGATCGCCATAGGTACAACAAAGAAAGTGATTAGGTGAGAATTTTGTCGATTCCCACAGACGATATCAAACTGATGATGCACAAATTGATTTTATATACCACATGTCAAGTGATCAGTAATAAATGTAATAATAAAGTGGAGAAAGATAACTAGTTAAACGAGACAAGGATTTATAGTAGTTCGGTCAACGTGACCTACGTCCACTTTGAAAGGCTAGGGTTGCCTGATGTTTTATTACTTCGAGGAGTGTAGGGAGAACAGAGAAATACAAACTAAAAGAGAGAGATGAGAGTGATAGCATATGTGCTCAATTGTATGTGATGCCCCCAAATGTTGGCGGGGCTTACAATTTATAGTCGCCTCCTAACAAATTGAAGCGATTTATTAGTAACTAAAATGCTAAGTTAGTGGGGCTGACACCATCTTCTCAACAAATGAGGCAGTTATCACGCTCCCCCTAAGATCTGGTCAAAGGATGCGTGGTGGTTGACTTATTCTAAGGCGATGTGGATGAGACTCTTGGATGACTTTGCCTCCCTTGACGATGTAGCTTCCCGAACCATGCTAAGCTTGACTGAGCGTAGGCCTCTTTTGGGTTGGATCCATTGGATCTCTTTAAGTTGGACTATTAATTTAAACTGGGCTTAAAAATGAGTTGGGTCATTGGGCTCGACTTTTCATGACTCATGATACTCTCGATTTTCAGGTTTCTTTCGCGCAAGGACAATGTCTTCGTCTCCTTTTTTTTTAAAGCAATAAACGATTTTCAATGGAATAAGTCGAGGTTATAAAGTGGATAACAGACCTAGCCTGTTATTAATAACGAATATAATGAATACTCTCATTACATGCCACAATTAAATTAAGTTATAATTGATTTTTCCTTGATGTCATATACGATGGTAGCAATGCTCTACATTATAAACTCGTCATAGAAATTGTGTAAGCAAACACTGTAAAAGCCAAAGATATGCACACCATTCTGAGTCCAAGGCATTTAATAAAAGTAAACTTCATCATTCTATTAAAGAAAAAATGCGATAAGAATTGATACAAGATAGACCGACACTTTAGTACCAATATAAGCTGTTAAATAAAATATAAGAGTTATTTGATTTCTTCCTACGGAAGAGAGCACAACCAAACCACAAACGACATAAAGAAGTTTAGAAATCACCACCACGGAGGCGAAGGACAAGGTGCAGAGTAGACTCCTTCTGGATATTGTAATCAGCAAGAGTACGCCCATCCTCAAGCTGCTTCCCAGCGAAGATGAGCCTCTGCTGATCCGGAGGAATACCCTCCTTGTCCTGAATCTTTGCCTTCACATTATCAATCGTGTCAGAGTTTTCCACCTCCAAAGTGATAGTCTTCCCAGTCAAGGTCTTCACAAAAATTTGCATTCCTCCCCTCAATCGCAAGACCAAATGCAGAGTCGACTCCTTCTGGATATTATAATCCGCCAAAGTCCTTCCATCTTCCAATTGCTTACCAGCAAAGATCAGCCTCTGTTGGTCAGGTGGAATTCCCTCCTTGTCCTGAATTTTTGCCTTGACGTTATCAATAGTGTCGGAGCTCTCGACCTCCAGAGTAATTGTCTTGCCGGTTAGGGTTTTCACGAAAATTTGCATCCCACCACGTAGTCGAAGCACGAGATGAAGAGTCGATTCCTTCTGGATATTGTAGTCGGCGAGAGTCCTCCCGTCCTCCAATTGTTTGCCGGCGAAAATCAAACGCTGCTGATCCGGTGGAATTCCTTCCTTGTCTTGGATCTTTGCCTTGACATTATCGATTGTATCGGAACTCTCAACCTCGAGAGTGATTGTCTTCCCAGTCAAGGTCTTGACGAAGATCTGCATTCCACCGCGAAGTCGAAGGACGAGATGAAGAGTCGATTCCTTCTGGATGTTGTAATCGGCTAGGGTTCGACCGTCCTCAAGTTGTTTTCCAGCGAAGATCAGACGCTGCTGATCCGGCGGAATCCCTTCCTTGTCCTGGATCTTGGCCTTCACGTTGTCAATTGTATCAGAACTCTCAACCTCTAGAGTGATCGTCTTGCCCGTTAGGGTTTTAACGAAGATCTGCATTCCTCCGCGGAGACGAAGGACGAGGTGAAGAGTCGATTCCTTCTGGATGTTGTAATCGGCTAGAGTCCGGCCGTCTTCCAGTTGTTTACCGGCAAAGATCAGCCGCTGCTGGTCCGGTGGAATTCCTTCCTTATCTTGGATCTTCGCCTTGACGTTGTCGATCGTATCGGAACTCTCGACCTCGAGGGTGATCGTCTTTCCTGTTAGGGTTTTCACGAAGATCTGCATCTTTAATCACAAAGAATTACTTGAATTTGAAGAAGCGAACAGAGAGAAAGAGGGCTGAAAATTGAGATCTGAAATTGAGAAGATGAAGAAGAGGGTTGGGAAGGGCTCAATTTATAGATGGATTTTGCCAACTCCGTCACGGAATTCGTCAATATTGAAAAGTATATTTTGCGGGTCAATACAGGTTGGTGGTGGCTTGCAGGCTAATTAATCTCCACCTCTGGACAATCCACACGTCACCTCTAGAATATTCTAGTAGACGCTAGATTTGAACTTTGCCACGATTATTTAATTTTCGCCCCCACCCGTTTAATTCTTATTTTTTCTGTTAAAATAAAATTTCGGTGACATCTATTGCGTTATGTCATCATATACAATAAGAACATAACAACGCACTAAGTGGATCTAAAATTGTGATCTAATTTGTTAATTTAATGAATTAAGTTAGTAAATTAGATTTCAATAATATTATTTTTAAAAATAACTATCACGTGGGTTCACCTTATCTATTTTTAGGTTTATTATTAAATAATAATACCAGGTAATAATAATAACGTGGTGCTAATGTTATACCCAATATTTACTCGAGAAACCCCTGCATCTCGGTTTCTCTTCTTCCACCATTAATTGCGTTGTTCACTTTCCCAAATCATCTCAAATTTGATTAGGGTAAGATTATTTCTATGATTAATCATCTTACTGCAAATTAGTTATCTCCTTAGGTTTCTTTAGGAGTCTCTTTTTCTTATTCTCGCATAATTGAAGTTCGTTCTTTGGATATGAATATGTCCAATTGGTTTTTGTACGACTATACAACAAACAAAGTCAATATGGGACGTGGTTGAATGCTCTGGTGGCAAAATCTTGATTAGTTGTTGGTGTAGGACAAGATTTGCAATTTTTATATTTTTATTTTATTTTGTTATTTCTTAGATTTAGAATTTAATTAAGAATATTTTAGAGTAAGTTGTCTAATCTATGTCAATGTTCCTAATTTATCAGATATGTGTTCATTTGCTTTTAATAACTTACCTAAGACTAGGAACTAAGTTCATTTTGAAAACCAGGGGAGCTAGGTAAAGGCCGATACTAATGCTTTATTTGTTTAGTGAGTAAATGCAAAAAAAGGAAAAAAAAGAAAACAATTTTCTATTCATTTGATTATCTAGAAAACACAATTTCTCGAGAATTTTTTTTTCCCCCGCAACACCCAACTTTTCTTGCAATCAGCCACTTTCATTTCCTCCAAATTATGTGGGAAATTTTTTCACAAGAAACTTAACTTGTTTCCTATTTTATCCGCTTAACATGTTACCCATTTTAGCAATAGAAGTGACAATAAATTAGATATTTTGCTCACTACAAAATTAAAAAAAAAAAAATCAGATATTTTGGTTACAAACATTGTTTTTTTAATCAATTGAACGAGTTGTAATGAATCTTATTTGTGTTATGTTTAAGTAGTATTATGTTAAAATTTGTCCAACTCACACCTGACCATATCTTGTTTAAAATGTAACTAATAGATCTGTATCACATATAAATTGTGTTTGATGAACTCATATCATATTTAGTTAAATTTGTATCGAATTCAAGAGTGTGTTTAAAAATATCATGTGTACATTGAGTGTTAATAATAGCAACTGGGTTGATCATTGGGTTAAAGACCTAAATTATTAGTTTTTTATCTATTGGCAGATTACACTTGTGTATATGTTAGATTGATATGATAAGGATAGGGCAGTCCATGGGCTTAAGTAGTGTAGGCTCAATCCCTTATCTTACCTGGATGAGCTATCAGACAGGTCGAGCTAAGTTTCGGATAAGGGTAAACTACCGCAACCCAACTCGCCACCTATTGGGGCGGGCTTTTTGGGCTGGCTTGTTGGGCAGACTTTGTTGGGCGGGGCTTTATTGGCTCTGTTGGGTGGGCCTGCTTGGGCGGGCTTGTTGGGCCCTATTAAAAAAACATACAACTTCATTTAATTTTTAAGCAAATTATATTTTTAAATTAAAATTATAGTCAAAATCAAAATAGAAAAAAAAAATTAAATAATAAATAATTTTATTTATGAATAGAAGAGAAATTATATCACAATAAAATGTGTACATCCCAATTAGGTTGACATCTATCCACCTATCTATCATTTGTACAATTATACCCATTAAAGGCTTTTATACATGAAAAGTGTGTATATTTAATACATGAAAAAAATACATTAATAAATTTCTAAAACTTTAAATTCTAACATTGGGGGACTTATTTTCATATTTTGATCTCTCGCTTCACTAATATACCAATCTTGAAGACACATGTGGGTTTCTACTGTCTTTTCATCCAAGCAACTCTTATGCTCATCAATGACATGACCATCTGTACTAAAAGCATATTTAGACGATACAGTTGACGTAGGAATTGTTAGTATATCATGAGCCATGGTGGAAAGAATTAGAAGCTACATTTATATCGTTTCCACTATGCCAAAATATCAAAATCGGGATCTTCAACATCTACCAATGGAGCATTGTAATATTGCTGAAGTTCAGTTAACTCCTTAGATGTTGACATACCTCATCTGGTCAAAATTGAAGCTAGCATAAATGTTTTGTCTTTACCTTTGCTAGTACTACCAACAATATCACCAGAAGCTGTGTGAGAATTAAGTGTACCACCATTCTCAAATGTTACACTATATTCATTAAACAGTTTTTCAAAAAAATATTTTATTTTATTCATGTGACTTCATGTGTTGATTATTTAAGTTATCATATAGAGACATAAAAACACTTGTAAGGCCAAATTCTTTAAACTGAGGGTCAATTAACATACCAAAAACAATAAGTATAGGAAGTGGTGAAAAATATTTATTAATTTAGATTGCATATTATTTAAAATAGTAGAAAATTCGGGTTCAATACTATATTGTTCAAAAAGATCACTAATACTAACTATATGAAGATAAGCAAGTGTAATAGTTGGATAATAATTACCAGATAAAATCATAGTTGTTTCATAAAAAACTTTCAAAAACTCTTTCATTTTACCAGTGACATCTCATTCTTCTTCGGTGAGACGCGATAATGAACTAGTGGTATCTATATTAACTTAGCTATTTAAGATAACTTTATATTTAACTGTCACATCTAGCATTTTGTAGGAGGAGTTCCATCTATGTTGTACATTATATGATATTTTTTTGCATTTAAATTTTTTTTTTTACAAATAATTCCAAATGTCCTAAATCTATTTTCAAAAATTATTATATGATAAATAATATATCTAATTTTATCAATTATAAATCTAATATTATGTATACCACTTTGTACTATGCGATTTATGATATGACACATACATCTCATATGAAAAAAAAAGGTACAGTCACATGGTAAAGTTAAATAACATTTTAAATGACTTACATCCCCCACTATTATTTATTGCATTATCTAAAGTAATAGTAAAAATGTTGTCTTAAATACGATAAATTTATAACTGATTATAAATAATTTCAAAAATAACTTGTGCACTACAATTATCTTCAATCCTTGTAAAAGTAATAATTTTTTTTGCATAACTCAATTATCATAAATAAAATCAACAAATTATACACAAATATCCTAATTGTTGATAAGAAGTCAAATAAATTTTACTTTTAAGATTATCAAAATAAGCAATTAAATTATTTTTTTCTTGCACATAATATTTAATAACATGTCTTTGACATGTTTGACGAGAGAACTTTCGGAAAAAAGGATTAAAACCACTTTGTAATATTTTTTCAAATTCAGCATCGTCTACAATAGCAAATGGAAGATTTCTTATAACAATCCATCTAACAATAGCTTTGGGCTCGTTTGAAAATGTTTACGGTTTTTGGTTTTTAAAAAAAATGAAAAACAGAATTGGTTTTAGATTTTCGTTAGCAAAACATGAAAATAGAAAATTTGTTTGGTTGCTTTTATAGTTGTAAAAAATTTTGAAAACAAAACCAGAAAACTTATTTGGTTATAACACTGTTATTTATTTTATTTTATTTTTGTGACTAGCTTGTATACATTAACATAATTTCATGCTATTAAAAAGTTAGAACAACAATCCACAACTATCATCCAATAGTTTTCAAACATACTACAAATCTATCCCATGATTTTCAAACATTCCACATAAATATCGCATACTTCATAGTTATATTAATACTAATAACACCACACTAAGGTTAGCACCACCAACAACAAAAGTCATAGTTCATACACACCAACAACAATAATGCCTATCAATGCCCAGGCAATCTTGCCCACAATTCATCAGCAATGCTATCTCTCACATGAGCCATCTGGTGAAGTTGGTTTGGACTGATATCTACTTCAATTGGTTTTTGTGATGTCGATCTTGAATTGCTAGTACAATCCATATTTTCATCACTGAACTCATCAAACAATCGGTTTTCATGAGCATGCATTCTAATGAAATTGTACACAGTACAATAAGCTGTTGGTATGTATTTTTGTGTTTTTGTGAGATAAGGGGGCATCTGCTTGAGAATGGGAAATCGAGTCTTCAGTATTCCAAAACAACGTTTAATTACATTCCGAAGAGATGGGTTTTGTGAAGTCGATCTCGAATTGCCAGTACAATCCCTATTTTCATCACTAAACTCATCAAATAATCGGTTTTGATGAGCATGCATTCTGATGATGGTGTGCACGGTACAACAAACTATTGATATGTATTTTTGTATTTTTATGGGATAAGGGGACATCTGCTTGATAATGGGAAATCGAGCTTTCAATACTCCAAAACAACGTTCAATGACATTCCAAAGAGATGAGTGACGGTAATTGAATAACTCTATCTTACTTCTTGGATGTCGGCCACTTCCTCTATACTCACGTAAATGATATCTCTCTCCATGATATAGTGACAAAAAACCTTGCATGTTCATATATCTAGAGTCAACAACATGATACTTATCTGTCAAACAGTATACTTGTAAATTAATATGATAATTTGTATAAATAAAAATAAGGGTACAATTGAATAAATACCCCCTCCAAGCATTGGGAAGTTATTTTCTAGGTCATGAAGAGACTCAATAAATACTCTTGAGTCATTGGAAGTTCCTTCCCAATCGTTCATCACAAAAGTAAATCTCATGTCGAATGAACATGCACACATCACATTCTATGTTGGTTCATTTTTTTTGCCACGATATGGTATTTGGTCATCCATCGGTATACGCGCGTCAACATGGGTACCATCTATAGCGCCAATACAATTCTAACACGACACCTAAACCTTTAATATGAATAAATCAGGTGCATAAAAAATACTAAGTAATAAAATATATCTTACCTCAAAAAATGGATAGTACTTAGGATTGTACCAAATCTGAGGTGGAATAATATTGAAATCGGGAGGTTTGATAATATGGATAACAAGTCTACAAACAACTTTCAAGACACGATGAAAGTAAGAATGGATAGTATGACTTGAATGCTGGAACCTCTCAACTACTATTCAAAGTCTCTCATTGTGAGATATAATTAGTAAGACTATAGCCACTTGTTCTTGAACTTTCACATACTTAGAGTTATTCAAATTCCCTTTGCTTTTTAGTTCCTCACAAAATAACACAAACACGTTAGGGTCCATCCTGAACTAATCATAGCACCTATCATCATGTCCATTAACTAATTTAAAGACATAGTCATGACCCCTAAGTTGAGATGTTCTACATGGTTGTTTTGAAGAGAGCCTATCGAGTTCCTCCATCAACAGTAACACAACAATCTGGACAATATACTCCTCATCTTCCTCTTCCATCGTTTCAATCAAACCGTCCATGTTCATGATGCAATATAAAAAAAGATTACCGGATGCAATATAAAAAAAAAGAGTTCCATTACATATAAATCCTAATTAAAGAGAGCATACATAACATAACATAACATTTAAAGAGTACCATTACTTATAAATCCTAATTAAAGAAAGCATACATAACATAACATAACATAACATTTAAAGAGTATCATTACTTACAAATCCTAATTAAAGAAAGCATACATAACATAACATTTAAAGAGTACCATTACATATAAATCCTAATTAAAGAAAACATAAATAACATTTAAAGAGTACATTTAAAGAGTACTATTACATACATATCCTAATTAAAGAAAGCGTACATAACATAACAAAATATTGTATGACACCATTGCAAGCACAAGAATATGATAGATTCAGCTCCACGCCCCTCCTCCTACTTTCAGGCATTGAAAAGAAACAACTCTCGCCACATTACATCATCACACAATAGTTTAACAGCTTTTGTGTAAGTTGCATAAACAATGTTTTCTAGAGAGTTCAAAGCAGTCGTGCAAGCCTCCAACGTCTCTTTATATGGATCATCTGTACTGATTGAATCACCTAAAGACTCCAAACAAGTCGATGACTCACTACCACTTGCCAATTTTTTCTCGTAGTTGTTTGCCCTAAGTTTTGCAGAATTGGCTAACATAGTGAGTGCATTGGTAAGGGTACGACCATAAGTTTCTCTCTTTGGACTTCGGCTACTAGTTGGAGTGGTAGATCGGCTTCGATTATGTTTGGTATCCACTGGGTTATCATCACCATCATCATCAGCTTCCTCATCTTTTGGGTCATAGTTGGGATCATGTTCCTCTTCATTATCAGAGGGAGGTTTGGTTGATAGATGAGCATGTTTACTGGTTGCTGTTGTATCCTAGTAGATTCTATACAATGCCTCATAATGTGGGCAACCTTTTTTTCTGAATTTTTTTGCTTGCTTGTTGACCTATAAATAGATGAGTGATAGGAAACTAATTAACAATATATTTTTTATATAAATTCTCATCTAAATAATAAATATTTTTATACATTGATCAAATTGTCCCAAACATCATCTAGAAAATTCATAGTCTTTATCTCTGGATCCCAACCAGCCCCGTGGTGTTTATAACTAGTTTGTGAAAATCCTTCCAAACTTGCCTTAGAGCATTAAATTTGTTCTTAAGTTTCTCATGGATATATGCATAGTCAGTCCTTCATTTCAACTCTTGAAGCATGTAGTTCCATGACTCTCGAGTGAAAGTAGTAGTCGGCCTATTTTTCAAGGCAACTTGCTCATCCATTAACTGAATAAAAATTGTCTCATTCTTAGTAGGCCACAATTGATCAACTTTGGTTGGTTCAATTTCCATAACATCAGCATTATCCAGGTTCTGACTGACATTTACATTGGCCATCTACATCCACAGACAACCATAATAATTTTCCAATGTAAAGTATGAAAATCATGGATCTATCATACCTTTTTCATGCCCAAAAAAAAAAAATTCAACAACTCAGCAGATATAGAGAGAGCAAAAAAAAATCAGCAACTACAAAGAGAATAAAAATCAACAACTAGAAATAAGCTAACTATAGCCAAAAAAACAACAACTACAACCAAATTGAAATCAACCAACTACAGGAAAAAAAATCAGCAACTACAACCAAAAAAATCAGCCAACTACAACAACTATAGAGAAAGGTTGTGTTCATTGAAATAATGTGGCTTTTCTTAAGGCATTTTGATTCTTGTAATTCTGGTTTTATTCTATAAAATTCTTTTCTTTAGAAAAAAATGACGGAGAGCAAAAAAAAAAATCAGTAGCAAAAAATTCAACAATACAGCACAAAAGCAAAAAAATAAATAAATGAATAAATAAAATACAACACAACTCAACAGATCATAAAACCCAGATCAGCAGATCACAGAATAGATGAGCAAAACAGCTATAGAGCACAAAAAAATAAATAAAAATAGCAGCTATAGAGAACCTATATCAGGTTAGGCACAAATGAAGAAAACGAAGATAGATCAGGTTATTTACCTTGATAGAGAACCCTTCATCGTCGAAGATGAAGACTAGAACAACTTCGTTGTCATGCCCCAATTTTCATTAAAGCGTGATTTAATAAAAAAAGATAGTTACTCAAAATTCTCTTGTCGGTTTACAATAATAATTGAATGAAATGAAATATTTTGTTTTATCAAAACATTTTTGAATTTTTTTTTCAAAAAATTTGGCAGAGTTTTCTTTGAAAATTGGACTTCCAACCAGATAATAAGAGCATCCCTGTGAGAACATATTATAATTTAAACTAACTAAATATCCACAACATGCCTCCATAAAAAATATAATCCAACTAAATCTGGGGTGACAATTAGAGGCCCACGAAATCCTCCCAAACCCAAATACATCATATACCAATATATACCATAACTTAGTACACAAAATCACAACTTTACATTACGATACCCAAAATAATAATCTCTCTATGGGATGATCAAGTGTACACCATAAATGCCTCAAGACCGCCTTTTCAAACACAATGTTTGAGTGCTAACATTTCTACATAAGTTCTAAAGGTAAATACAAAAAGGCTCCAAAAGAAATTCTTTCTAGTCCAAGCTCCCACAAACATTTCATCACCTATGCCTCAAGATGCATGCTAGTCTCTGAAAATATTAGTAAGAGATGAGCAACCATAGCTCAGTAGGATAATCCTTTTTCCAAGCATTTACAAAATTTTAAATACCAACATTCTACAAACCATACGAATAAATAATAAAAGCTTTATATAATTCAATACAAGTACAAGATAATAAGTAAAACATTCATAAAAATCTCTCAACACCTCATCATTAGAAATATACAAAGCATAAATTTAAATGTTTATATGTTTAAAGTCAAATCATCGTAGCAAATACTATGCATGCCTCACATACAGACAATGTAATCAATCACACCAGTTCACGCATGAACCATCACCGGAGAACTTTTTTGGGTCTTGCACCCTAGGGTCTCATCGTCCTTCTTGCTTTTTAAGGGAAATGTGTAAGGTACAACTTGTGACGCCACATAGACTACCACCGAAAATCACTATCATAACCAATCCCCCTTAGGACTAGTAGCCACCTTGGCAACCCACTCCATAGGCCCAACTATCTACTAACCCTCTGCCTGTCAGTATCGAACATACATTTTCTAAAACTTATTATTTTCTATATCCATAAATCCTTTTGAAAACTCATGTCATAACCTTGATATTTTATCAAACATATAGTATACTCAAATCTCAAAAGTTGTATTTTCAAAGCAACATAACCATTTTCAAGAGAATAAGCCATATGTATTATGTACAAAATCATAGCATACTTCAAAACCGCCAAATCATAGGTTTAATCAAATACCCATAGCTAAAATCAAACCAGAGTTTCAAATTCACAATACTAAAATCATTTTCATTTTCAAGAGAATAAGTCATATTATGTACAAGATCATAATATACTTCAAAACCCCCAAATCATATGTTTAATCAAATACTCATAACAAACATCAAACTATAGTTACAAACCCACAACACTAAAATCATTTCCATTTTCAAGGGAATAAGTCATATTATGTACAAGATCATAACATACTTCAAAAACCCCAAATCATAGATTTAATCAAATACCCATAATTAAAATCAAACTAGGATTTCAAACCCATAACACTAAAATCATTTTTATGTATGTGAGTTCACAATTCATGGAATTCTCAACACAAAATCAAGATTTATGACAAATATTTTGCCATCAAACACATAGTAAGCTTTAGCTAAAGAAAAGACATGAGAAGCACAATGTAAATGCAAGAGAGAGGAAAACCCCACCTAAAAATCAAGAATTCCAAGCCAAGTTCTTAAGATTTTCAAGCAAAACCCAAGTTTTAGAGACATTCTTCTTCCCTTTTCTCTTTCCCTTTATTTTCTCCTAGGTTCTAAGAGGTATTGGGTGAGAGTGAAATGAAAGAATGGAAAAGAAAAGACTGAAATCTGGGTTTTAAACCCAGCAGTCCCGAATTTTACTGTTCATGGGCAAAGAAAATATATTTTTCTCCAAAATTACGATTTTGTCGTTAAACATTCCAATTTGATCCATATGACTACCCTAAGATTTTTTAATATTCCGGATTCATTTTTAATGTTATTTTAACCTAAAAAAATTTAGTTTTATGATTTATCTCAAAACTAAAGTTAATTTACACCAAAAATACTAAAATTACTATTTTACCCATCCGAACCACTATATAAGCTAAACGTCAATTCCAATTTTTTTTTGGACCTCCCGGATTCAATGATAATATTATTTTGACTTAAAAAAGTTAATATTTTTACTTAGTTACCCTTATCAACCTTACACACCTCCAAAAATTAAATTTGACCCAAAAGTTAATACATTTGTGTCTTAAACTTATGCGACTATTTCTGTAACAACGATTCGAAGTTCTCTCATCATTTTAATCATTTTAAAAATACTAGCAAAGTTAAATATCATTTATATTCACCCTTCATCTTCCCCATCTGGGCTGAGAGAGTGAGAAAGAGAGGGGGAGCGGGGTCTGGCAATGAACAGGTGCTTGGAGAGGTTAGAGGGGCTAGGGTTTGGGAGATCAATTGCTATTTATGTGGGTGGCCAATAAGTGTTTTTTTTTTGTACTAACAAAGTTCGATCCATTGACCTCATTAATGCTCAACGCGCGTTAAACGTTTTTGATTTTTTCAAAAATGATTTTTTTCGTTTTTTAAAATCGTCAAATGTTTTGAAAACAATGACAGTAATAAAAAAGGAAAACGGTTACCAAATGAATTTTTTTTTTTTAGTTTTCTCCAAATATCAAAATAAAAACGAAAAATGAAAAACATTAACTTTACCAAAGGGGACCTTTTCTAGCAAATTCATGTTCATAATTAAAAGTACTTAGTGTATCGGTGCTAGCAGAATGTGATAACATTATTTGTCTAATATTAGTTTGATCTTTTAATATGCATGTCTTTAGGTGTCTAGTTAAGTGACCAGTTCTATTTTTAGAGCCTCCAGCAAATCTTTTTTACAATAATTATATATGGCCTTTTCTGATGTAATGACCCCATTATAATTCTTAATTTTGATTTTCTAAAAGTGATCCCAGACCTTGGACTTTTGTCTTTTATTTATAACCTCCAGTTGTATAATTGGGATCAAATATACATAAAATATTATTATATGTATTGATGTGCAGAAGCATGCTTGTTGAATCTAACCAATGTGTAGAAGCATGCTTGTTTGTCAAGAGGAAAATTGGAGAAAGAAAAACTTCTAACCCATGTCCTATAAGCCTGCAAAGACGATTGCCATTGCTGGCTCATATGAAAAGACAAGATAGACATCACAGACCCATGTGTTGCTCCTGTTGCCTCAGCTGCTATATTTGAAAAAGTTTGAAAAAATTTGACAAGATTCTCACTTACCTCTCAAAGTTTGATAGGAACCTCTCAAATTCTGAAAAAAATTTGTTCGAGCTAGGCAGACGGGTTTTAAAGGGTTTTTGGGGGTGGACTGTTGGGCCGGGCTTCGGGTCGAGTAGTGGGTTTAGGGATAAATTCAAGCCCTTTCTTAAAGGATATTGAGTTTGGGCTCAGGCGGGAGCCAACTATCGGGCCTATCGGGTTTTAGACTTATTTTATTTTGGGCCAGGTAATGGGACCTGTGGGTAACCCGGCCCATGGACACCCATAGATAAGGATAATTTCGTACTTACATCAAATTTTCTATATTTTTCTAACAAACTTTTCATTTTAATCAAATGCATACAAGAAAATAAAATTTTCTTTTTATTTTTTTTCTTTCACTTCATTTTGTACCATTTTTACTTTCTATCATCAATTTATTTCTAACCAAACTGAGCCTAAGGGGGATTGAACTTAAAATATCCAAGGGACCCACTTATCCTTGATTTGGCAAGACAATTGAGGAGGGGATATTCATTGTCTTACAAAAAATCGAGCCGTATCTTTTGGGGACACATATCCCCTCTAAACTGGATTTTTGGATCCCACGTGAAGTTTGGGATTGCTAAGTTTACGACAATATATCTGCATGTTTACCTAAACACCCTTGTATAGTAGAAAAACTAGGGATTTTATCCCCTTCTCTCCATTTTAACCCCACTGGTCTCCCCTTTGCTACGAACACTCCCACCCACTAGTTCTCTCTCTCTCTCTCTCTCTGGGCTTTATAGCCATGGATAGAAACTAAAAAAAATCCAAAAAATCCGGTCTATATAAATCGAAAAGCCTAAAGCACCCATTGACGATAACGAAATCCGAATCACTTCATAGAGCTATTGGTTCTCATATGCCACTAGTTTCTTACTCTCTCACTCTTAATCTCACTCTCAACCCAATAATGGTGCTACTTGTTTGCCACCCCCTAATTTGTTTGTGTATTTGAACTAACATATACTACTATTTATTTATGTATGTTTGAATTCTTGGATGTTTGATGGTCTTGGTAAAATATTTTTAACTTGATTATGGTATTGGTGAAGTTGTGAGATTAGAGAAAATGATTTTAGAAGAAGTTCATGGACTGGTAACATTCTCTCTCTCTGAACTCTGAACTTTGATCACGTTCTCTTTGATCCCAGCTTAAAATTTGCTAAAAATCTTGCTGCTTCATATTTTTTCTCATCTAGGTATGTCTTGGCTCTTGGATAATTAATGCAAAAGCCATATTAGATATTGACTTATTTCCTTTTATTGTTTTTTTTTATTTCGCATTTTATTCTAATTAACATCCAAAAAAGTATAGGGAAAGATTAATGTCATACATTGTTTATCATACTGTTTATAAATATGTATAAGAATTAGCCTTTTACAACAAATTTGGGTTTATATTATCTTGTACTTGAGTCATCTTCAGATTTTTTGCATATGTTATCGTGTGTTATGAGTAATCCTTGGGTTTTGTTAATCAATTATATTTTTTTGTGGGTGTAACAAGAATCACATTCAACAATTTTCATGTGGATGTTGAAATAAAGAAATTGACATATGAGATTTGGTTCACATGTGAATTGGGGAATACCATTGTGAAATTTTATGGATTTTTAAAAGGGTCTATGGTTCATGTATTTGTTGTATAGTTTCTCAGATGGTATATTCTCTGCCCTTACATAATAGTGTTGGTTTTTTTTTTTTTAATGAGTGTTTCTTACCATCATTTTCATCTGGATGCTTTGTCCATTTAGACCACAAGTGAATGACGATTCATACATAATATTTCATAAAAAGTTTTACAAGGTATTGATACGGCTACTCATGTCTACCTAAATATAGATATTTAGTGTAAGTTATTGGATGTCTTAGGTTTGAATATTGATATTCAATCTGTTTAAATTCAATAATTTTTTGTTAATGTGTTAGGTTTTGCGGCTCACCATATCGAGGTTTAACCTACTACTATTTTAGAGGTTTGTGAATTGGGCCCTTTGTATACTTTTGTTGGTGTATTTTGAATTTGATTGTTAAAAGAATTGTGAGTTATGTTATTGACCAATGTGATATTGTTTAGATAATGAAGTAACATATAATATATTATGTTTTTAAGGGTTACGTTTGTTTTGTCTCTTCTTTCATGAGATCTCCCATATAGTTGTTTACAAGTTGGTGCACATGGATAATTGAACTACACCATTTTGAGAGAGCCTTTATAGGTGATAACTAAGGGTGCATTTGGTAATGTTTTCGTTTTTATGATTTTTTTTTTATAAAAAATAAAAAATCCATGTTTGGTATTTTACCAAAACTCCACCACCCAACACCATGTACACCCACCACCAACAACCATCCAACCCCACCGAAAACCCACCCCCAAACCCCTTGCAATCCACCACCCACCCACCCCTGAAAACCCCAATATCCACCACCCCTAAACCACCTAAAACCCACCCCAACACCACCAAAATGCCCCCCACCACCCTCAAACCCCTTGAAACCCACCCGCAATACCCCCTGAAATCCAACACCCAACAACCCCTAAAAATCGTCCACCTAACCCCACCCAACTCCATTGCTAACAACCACCCCAAACGCACCACCAAACCCCCTGAAACC
>CAUOFW020002680.1:147242-250753 GCA_963454935.2 Ilex paraguariensis
GGGGGGGGGGGGGTGTTGGTTTAGTTAGTAGCAGTTTGACTCGCCAATGTATGGCCACAACTTTATTAGATAAATACTTTATGTTACATTCTTCTCTAACGGCTTAAATTTTTAGAATAGATGATTGTTCAATAAACTGAACCAACTGATTCTACCTTCCATTCTCTTAAAATTCTTCTAACAAGGAGGTGCAAGGGGTTAATCCTTGCTTATATATCATTCCTAAAGGTTTTGTGGTGCTCTCTTTCGGCATTCTCCTCCCTTATAAATATTATTCATTATAATAGTGATGGTGACTGGGGTCAGTCAAGGCTTTTTCCAGTCGCAGGGGGTTGCGGCAGGGTGACCCCCTCTCTCCTTGTTTGTTCATCATTGCTACAGAGTATCTCTCTCGAGGCTTGGACTCTTTGTATGCTAGATTTTCGGGGGTGGCTTATAGTACTGGAGTTGGGGTTTCGGTTTCACATTTTGCTTTTGTTGATGACATTATTATTTTTGCTAATGGATGCCAGTCGAGCTTACAACGAGTTATAAATTTCCTTCATCACTATGAGGCTGCCTCTGGTGAGTTAGTTAGTCAGGCCAAGAGCAGTTTCTATATCAGTTCGTGTGACNATTTTTGCTAATGGATGCCAGTCGAGCTTACAACGAGTTATAAATTTCCTTCATCACTATGAGGCTGCCTCTGGTGAGTTAGTTAGTCAGGCCAAGAGCAGTTTCTATATCAGTTCGTGTGACTCGCATTCTAGAGAGGTGATCGCACGATAAACAATTGATTTTCAGAGGCGTGACCTTCTATTTATTTATCTGTGGTGCCCTATCTACTTGGGTCATCTTTGGATCTCATACTTTGATGAGATGATCCGGAAGGTGTGCGAGTAGATTTCTGGATGGGCGAATCGCTTGCTTTCCTTTGGAGGTAAGCTCACTTTGATTCGTGATGCGCTCATGTTGATATCTATTCACTTATTTCATGTGTTGAGGCCTCCTATGGATGTTTTTCATCAGTTACAGAGGATGTTCACTCGTTTCTTATGGGGTGACATAGCTACTCATCGGAGCATTTACTGGTATCATTGGATTGAGGTATGTTACCCTGTAGAGGAGGGCGACTTAGGGGTGTGTTCTTTTTCTACCTTAGTCGAGGCTTGTAAGGTGAAGCTTTGGTGAAATTTTCGTGCCCAATAGTCACTTTGGTCCACTTTTATGAGGGTCAAGTACTGTAGGTCCACCCATCCTGGGCTGATTAAGTTTCGTTATACAGCTTCACCTCTTTAGAGGTGATTGTGTGAGATTCGATCTGTGGTTGAGCCAAAGATCAAATGGTTAGTATAGTCTGGTGAGGTCAGTTACTGGTATGATTGTTGATTGGGGGATTACCCGTTGACTTTTGTGTGTCTGGGGGCAGTTCTTGGGATTCCTGTTTCTGCTTATTGGGCGGGTCGGCAATGGGACAGAGGCCGATTGTTAGGGGTTTTGCCTTCTTCAGTTGTTGAGTAGATGTGCAGATTCTGATTCTGAATCAGGGGGTTGATCAGATGAGGTGGAGTTTGTCTTTGGATGAGGATTTT
Source organism: Ilex paraguariensis (assembly GCA_963454935.2). Classification (NCBI taxonomy): domain Eukaryota; kingdom Viridiplantae; phylum Streptophyta; class Magnoliopsida; order Aquifoliales; family Aquifoliaceae; genus Ilex; species Ilex paraguariensis. The sequence goes on from CAUOFW020002680.1 coordinate 148,814, forward strand.
TCCTTGAGAACTGCTTGGGCTGATATTCGGAGTGTGGCTCCAGTTCAAGCTGGGTTTTCTTGTGTATGGCAGAGGCATATTCCGGCTCAAGTCTCCTTCTTTATGTGGCTGTTGTTTCATGGTTTCCTGGCCACAGATGATGACTTAGAGAGACAGGGTTTTCATGTAGTATCCCGATGTGTGTGTGTGGTGGGGCTGTTGAGACTCTTAGACATCTTTTTTTGGATTGTCCGCTTGCAGTTCAGATGTGGGTTTATTTTTATCGGATGTTTGGGATCAGATCTTGGTCATTTCAGTCTCCTTATACTTTAATGCTTCATTGGTGGCATTGTGCTCCTTCTGTAGGTCATGTGCGGGTACTGCTACCGTGCTTTATTCTATGGCACCTATGGAAGGCCCATAATGCTTATAGGTTCGATGGCGGGGCTTCAGGTGCCCATTGTGGTTCAGAGGGTTATAGCCGATATGCAGCTGATTGGGCTTACTTTTGGGTTTGCTCTGAGTTAGTTGCGACGGGATGAGTTAGTTGAGTTTGTGGTTTCTCTTAGGGTCTTGGTTCCTCGGCCTCAGCCTCTTCGTTTGGTTGCTTGGACTCGTCCTGTACTAGGTTGCCTGAAGATCAGTGTTGATGATAGTTCTAAAGGCAATTCGAGGTTATATGTGGCAGGGGGTGTTATTCGGGACCACCAGGGTCGGGTTCTCAAGGGTTTTGGCTTGTTTCTAGGACATCAGCCTGTTCAGTATGTGGAGATGCAGAATGTTTATGTTGGGTTAGAGTTGGCCATAGATTTGGGAGCTTTAGAGTTGGTAGTGGAGTCAGATTCAACTACAGTGGTTTCTTGGGTTTATTCTTAGGGTACTGGGTGCTGAGTTTATACTTACCTGCTTGTTCGCATTCGACTTCTATGTGCTTCTCTATCGGCTCGCGTCTGCCACATCCTGCGGGAGGCGAATTAGGCTGCCGACTTCATGGCTAATTGGGCTTGCTCTTAGCGGCTCAATCAACGTTTTCCTGATTCATCATCCTTTCCTTCTAGGATTGCTAGGATCCTCGCATTGGATGCTCGGCAGACTCCTCACAGTCGTTGGTGAATTTTTATTTTCATTTATATTTTCAGTTAGTTTTGTTGGGAGTCCCTACTTTGTTTTCATGTCTTTGGTGGTAAGTCACCACCTTACTTTTGCTTGGATCCTTCCACTTTGTACTTCTAGAGGTTGGTCCTCCTCTCTTGTACTTTTTTCCTTTTAGTTATATATACAGGTAGAGGTCTTGCCAAACCTCCACCCACACTGGGTGGTTTTGAAGGAAAAAAAAAAAACCTCCTAATCTCTATTCAAAAAATAAAAATAAAAAATCGTATAGCTAAATTTTATTGGGTTTTTTCTTTATGCTACCAAGCTAAAATCCTAAGATATGAGGGGAAGGGTTAATTGAGCTTAAGTGGATGGATTCATTCAAGAGGCCTGAACACAAGAAAAATTTTAATTTTTGCCCAGCAAACTAGGATATTAGTTATATGATGGGCTATTAGAACACCCAAATCTTGGTGCGATTTGATAAATCCTTCTAATTAAATTCTTTTTCTAGGTAAGCCCTTCTAAATCCTAATACGAAAGAAGACGTTGATTTTTTTGAAGAGAGGTGGGTGGATTGGAGAGACACCTTGCCTAGTATTTCAGTTGAGTCCAGCATATGACACTAATGCAACGTTTAATTTGTTTCAAAGAGGAATCGTAAGAACTAACCCTCTGTAAATCGCTTTTGGACCATTAGTCTGTTGGGTTGACTAGCCAGTCTACTGTGATGGCTTCACGACTAGGTCTACGAATCGGTTCGAATTTGAATTCTGAATCTTTTTGTCTAGTGTTTGACACGAACCCGAACACAAGCTGATGCGATACGATTGTCATCCTTGAAGAGATATCTCAATCGACAAAAAATTTTCAAGCTACAATTTAAAATGGGTTCAATCAGGATCGGTCATGACCAATTTTGATTTTGTTGCTGATCTTGATTTTGTTATCAATCAGGACCCGTCATCACCAATCTTGATTTTGTTACCGATCGTAATTTTGTAACCAGGATCGGCCATTCTTTATCATGACCGTCATTAAATTAGGATTTGTTTCTTTAGGGGTCGGTCAGTCGTTATTCCATCCCCAAATGCTAACCCGACAAACCCACAATCCTCTATCTAACCCGTTTGATTATTATTTGGATTGGATCCAATTCAATTCAAGTTCAACCAATAATATATCGATACATGGACGAATGAAATTTGGACAGAATACTCACTCATTTTCCGCCCGAATTCTTTCCCCTTCTTCCTTACGCTTAGCTCGTTTTGTTTCTCTTTCTAGTGTTCCATTCCTTCACTTTCTTTCTGTTTGAGTTCTTTTTTTCTCTTTCTCTGATTTCTTTCCTCATCTAAAGTCCTCTAAAGTAGTGATAACCTCTTCTCTAATATTTTTAATCCCAGCCTTTCTTTGAAAATAATTATAATGTAAGTTCTATTTTTAATTCGAGTCTTTCTTTAGAAATNCTTTGGTGGTAAGTCACCACCTTACTTTTGCTTGGATCCTTCCACTTTGTACTTCTAGAGGTTGGTCCTCCTCTCTTGTACTTTTTTCCTTTTAGTTATATATACAGGTAGAGGTCTTGCCAAACCTCCACCCACACTGGGTGGTTTTGAAGGAAAAAAAAAAAACCTCCTAATCTCTATTCAAAAAATAAAAATAAAAAATCGTATAGCTAAATTTTATTGGGTTTTTTCTTTATGCTACCAAGCTAAAATCCTAAGATATGAGGGGAAGGGTTAATTGAGCTTAAGTGGATGGATTCATTCAAGAGGCCTGAACACAAGAAAAATTTTAATTTTTGCCCAGCAAACTAGGATATTAGTTATATGATGGGCTATTAGAACACCCAAATCTTNTATAATTTAAATTTAAACTATTTTTATTGATCATATGCCATTGATGATTTTTTTTTTCCATTGTAGCAAGAATTGTTTGAAGACAATCAAAGGAAAGAAAAAAAAAAAGAAACTCGACCATGGGATATAAAATAATATTTTGTAATTCTCTACTGTGTAAGGNTTCTAATTAAATTCTTTTTCTAGGTAAGCCCTTCTAAATCCTAATACGAAAGAAGACGTTGATTTTTTTGAAGAGAGGTGGGTGGATTGGAGAGACACCTTGCCTAGTATTTCAGTTGAGTCCAGCATATGACACTAATGCAACGTTTAATTTGTTTCAAAGAGGAATCGTAAGAACTAACCCTCTGTAAATCGCTTTTGGACCATTAGTCTGTTGGGTTGACTAGCCAGTCTACTGTGATGGCTTCACGNGTATAGAAGATTGTGAGACAGAAAAATATTTAGAGACAACAAAGTCATCAAAAAAAGAAAAAGAGTTTTGCAAAAAGAAATCTACACCAAAAGACAACGTAAATCATAATACTAAATTTTGTATAACATGTGTTTATTTTTCTTGTTGTATAATGACAAATGTTTGATGTTGCAGTGGGGAACTAGATGTTCATCGAAAATAATGGTGAAAATAATCGACAGGTTTAGCGAAGAACAAAAATATGGGGTTGAAGAGATTGAGGAGAGATTGAGAAGAGATTAAGCCTCAAATGCAAAATATTGGGGAGAGATTTATATTCGAGGGTGGTTGAAAACTTTGAAGCGATCAGAAAATGGTCAAAGTCAGGTCAGATCAAGCTGGTTGAGCAGTAGGAGGAGAATCGATCTAATATCAAGTAAACCAAAGTTAGGGAAAAAAAAAAAGGTAAACCAAAGTCAGAATTATAAGGAAAATACCAGTTGGATAGGGCCGGTAAAACCATTGGCTAGTGCCCTTATTCTTACTTCAACTTAATTTGAGGAGAATCTGATGCAGTTCTTATTCTTGGATATGGGATAGCATGCAATGGGGGCTTTGAGGGCCCTCCCCTCTGTCTCTTTCCCCCGTCTTGTTTTTCCTATAAGCAAAGGAGAACGCTAAGTAGCACCTCATCACTACACCCCACAAATTCCTCTACAAGCTGTGGAGAAGGCCAAAACGAAGGGGGGGAGAAAGTGAGAGATAGAGATAGAGAGAATTTTAGGTTTTTTATTTAGAGGCTTACAATACATAAACTCAATCTAGTCAGACTTATTTTCTTATGAGGATTTCATTGATGTGATTATATTTAAGTTTCATGGTGTGTGTGTGTGTGCATACCAAACGACGCTTTCTTGCTCAATTGACGCATGAGTTGTGTTATAGGATTGTATTACAGTGCATAGGAGTGCTTAGAAGCCATGACGGAGGGGGGTGTGTGGTGAAGAAACCTATTAGGACTTAGAGACTTGAAAATTAAAACTTTAGAAAACTTGTTAAAGTTTCAAAAAGGGGATTGAGTCTAACTAATTTGGGATCAAGGAGTTCAAAAATAACATTAGATTTAAGAAAGCAAGTTGTTTGATGGGTCAAAAATGAATTTAGACGTTTGGAGAGAGGGAGAGAAAGAGAGTGAGAGGGAAGAAGATGAAGGGTAAAATTGATAATGTTTTTTAATTTAAGAAAAAAAATATTTATTTTATAACACGTGTTTAATTAGCACGTGTAATTACCGCACTGTGAAACAAATTTTGTTATATTTACAATTTATTCACAAGTTGGAGGAGATTAAGTGTAATCCGTAGAAGTATAGAGGGTGAAGTAAAACCGATGCTTAATTTAGGGAATTTTTTATTTTTTATCCAAAATTAATCTATATCCGCGAACTAGATGTTTTACATAACTCACTTTAGTTTTAATATTTTGATTTCACTCATCAAAGAAAATCTGACCACACCTAAGGCTCATATTTGTAATACTATTAATACAATCGAAGGATCCATAAACTAATCACATTAGTCTAAACAATTTCACTATCTCCAACACATGCTTTTAACTAGCTTCTCACTGGTGATATTAAATTGACCACATATACTTGCAGGGGTGACAATTTTGATAAGACACATTTAGACGATACAAAATGATATAAAATTCATATATAACGGATCCAAACTTAAAAATAATATGACGTATTAATAGGAATAATAAATGAATCAAGTCAATGTCAAACAGGGTATAAATCCATATAGAATTCCATAATTTTTACTTGATTTTAGTAGCATATAGATTAAGCAGAATTTTAATTTATGGAATACCTGAGATCTAGGTTTGTTTGAAAAAGAATGAGGTCACCCTTTTAGGCTTATGATCTCCTAAGTTAAAGTAATGTGTGTTGATCCAAATACAACATGATTAATATACCGGTGGATTATGTTGGAATATTAATCCTGCATCTGACACGATCAATTAATTTAAATCATAATTCTATGTTACCTAAATTCGAGACAACTAATGTACAAACAAGTTAGTGTCATGACATTTGACATGGTCCATAGAGACCGGAAATAACAATATTTGTGCATAATACAACTCTATTATCACCATTTTCTCGTGAAGCCCAACCACTCCAAGTTCATAAATAATCAAGGAAACTCTAAGCCTGGATCCCTTGCTCGTTTTGTAAGATTCTCCTAAAAACAATCATCTCAAGTTTTTGGCAAAAACAAATCAAAAACTTCAGCACTCAATTAAAACATCAAACCGAAAGTTGATGAACAGTCTAAATTTCATAGTCTAGTGTCAAATCTCAATCAATTGTTTTCTTAAACAATCGGCAATAGACAGATCTTATATCAAGTATCAACCCATTGCCAGATTCCAACAGGTGCGAGAAAATCTTAGTTTCGCATAGGAGAGCATGAGAGAACAAAATCAAAGCTGCCATATAGAACAAAAGATGGCACAGAGTAGCAAACACTGGCTGAAAACACACAAGCTCATACCATTGACCCATTTGAAAACACTTCAGAATTAATATGAAGATCTAGTGACAACACAGGTGAAACGATCACATCTACAAATTACCACCACTTCCAACACTTCCCACAATGTAACAACTTAAGTAGAAACCAAATTACAACTGAAATTTTCTACATTTACTCACCATTCTGTGATAAGCGGTTTGTAGGAGAGCGAATCTCAACTTCTTGTTCAAACACGGACTCAGAGGTTCACTTTTCTATCAAAGATCCAGGAAAACGGTATACTAGGTGCTTCTTTAGCCCTTCCTTGAGCTCTCTCCTCCAGCCGTCTAATTCTTGGAAGCAACCCACAAACATAGTCCTGAGCTTTTTGTCCCTCTCCAGAAAGTCCAGTTAGATCTGCCACTTTCCATCTGCCAACCAAGAATTCCAATATATCTGCATAGTCTTTAGCAGTGTAGACCCCAAGCCGCTGAGCAACAGCAGAGAAGTGCTCAAAAAGTTGGTCATCACGACCATCATACATCAAGTAGGCTGGCATAGAAATTCTCTTCCTCATCATATCAGCAAAAGCCAGGACAGTTCCATCAGGGTCAACCTCAAATAGCTTTTCGACTATTTGGGTGTACGCAGTTTCATGGCGCTTCTCATCTGAAGCAATTGTGCCACATATTTGAGCCAACTTTAGGTCCCCATGCTCCTTGGCAAGTCTGGCGGTGTTTCCATGGGAGACAAAAGTTGCCCGTTCCTGGAATGATGTGTAGATGAATCCAAGGTACGGATTGTTCTCTGTCATTTGATCCTGCAAAGGTAAAAGCAAAACGGGAACAGAAACAATAATTTTAACATGACATCATTGTGCCAGATTTATATAGAAAAATTGTGTGGATAAAAGAAAAGAAAGCAAGGCCTAGTGATAATGAATATTGGTGAAAAAATAAGCGGCATTAAGTACGCTTGCTTTACAGGGGAATTATGCATTATAATTTATAAGGGTAGTGACAGTCCACATCGGCATATCCCCATTCTCCAAATGAGGAGGGGAGTGAGGAGGGAAGACCACTTCATGCTGAAGACTGAAGCTAAGTGTGTTGCCCCTGCTTCGAAAAACAAGAGTAATGAGGGCCAGATAAAGAAAAGAAAAAGGTACCACAAGATTACCTCCTTCCACCCAAATTAATAGAAAAAAAATCAACAAAAGAACTATGGAAACAAGATTAAAAGTACTCAACCCTCGAGATAAGAACAGAACCAATATACACAAAATAATGATAAGATGAAAAAGGGAGACAAAAAGAGACCAAAATCACAAATTGGCTTCACGCACAGGTTTTCTACATATCATAGAAATGCTTTTTCCAGCAACAAAATGGGTGGTAGAGACAGAAAACTTTCATTTTCTAAAAATTTCAAACAATGGCAGTCATATATCTGAAATTTATATCCACAAAGTAAGAGCAACATAACTACCCCAGAAATTGAAAAGTGGCATGCATATGCATAAGTTTGTACGTATTAACCAAGAATCGCTGAAACCTATCTTTTACTACTTTTTCGATTCAAAATATGCTTATGCATTTAATATGTGAGCAGCTGGTACACGTTTTAGGCAATTATTATCTTGATTTAGGCAAAGAAATAAGTACATCCTAAATGGCATATCCCTCCACTTCCAACAGACACCTGCCCACCCCAGAAAAGAAAGCCGAAAAAAAGACAGAAATTTTGGATCCACCCTCCCTGGATCTATTTCAGCTTCCTTAATTTCTCATGTGAGGACAAAAGAAAGTGCTTGCCAAAAACAGGAGGTTAAATATGGGAAAAATAGAAATATCTGCAAAGGATCTAACCATTCCTGATCCAATCAGATATTGAATCGTCTTTTCAATTTGCTTCATGTCCACTCGTCCAGATAGGTAGAGGTACTTAATGAGAAGGTCACCATGCCTGTTCTCTTCAGCGGTCCAAGCTCTGGTCCAAACTGCCCAAGAAGTAAGGCTTGCTCCTGTTTCATCTCGAACTCCATCAAAGGTGTTGAGCGTTGTTTGGTAAGTTGGAAGGGCTTCTTCGGTGACCATATCTCCAACCAAAACAACAAAGTAGTCATCTGGAATCTCATTTGTCCTCTCCCTTAGCTCCTTGACTTGATCATGAAATCCATCAGATGCCGGATCGGGAAGAAAATCCTGTGGTTGCCAACATTTCTCCACTGGCTTCAGGTGAACCAATATGTTCTGCTCTGCCCAATCCTCCATGGCTTTGAATATCTCAATCTTTTGAGGCGGCATAGAATGTGTTACTGGAACACGAACATCATGCAGAGGTCTAGAAAGCTTCTTCAAATTTTCAAATACCCTACATATGGGGGAAACACAGGGATTAGAAGCCCGAAGATGAACTTAATCTGAAGAAGACTTCAAAATAAGATAGTGTTCGTCACCAGGCTGACACTAATTTCGATGACCAAAAATAGATAAGAACAATCACGGATAAAGATTTTACAGTAATCCATTACTTGTTATAAGATCCAATAACGTGGGAAACTCTTTACCTTAACATGTGCATTCATGTCATTGTTGCTTCATGTGTCTGAAAATTTTCAGTAATCATGAATCTATGGAAATTATTTCTTCCCCCAATAAGAGTATGGAGGCAATTATGTTACCTTGTAGTCATGCAACAACCAACCGCTTAGTGGACATACCATGTCAAAACGTTAAGGTGTAATATTACATTGACTAAATTTTGGGATCAATTTTAGAGCCCCGATAACATATGTACAAATGTCAATTTTTATGAAATTTTTGATTGATTATATTACTTTTAAAAAATATATGCATCATTATAAGTTTTAACAAAATATTCAAAAAAATCTTCAAAAATTTGATCAATATACTATTACTCACCTTATATATACTTTTACATGATTTTTTAGTCGCAGTAAATTTTTCAGATTGTGTTAAGATTAATATCTAAATTACTATCATATTTTTATGCATTTAAATCTCTAAATTACATATAAGATTACTTTTAATTATATATTTCCTATGTATAAATGTCAATTTTTATGAAATTTTTGATTAATTATATTACTCTTAAAAATATATATGCATTATTATAAGTTTTAACAAAATATTCAAAAAAATCTTCAAAAATTTGATCAATATACTATTACTCACCTTATATATACTTTTACATAATTTTTTAATCGCAGTAAATTTTTCAGATTGTGTTAAGATTAATATCTAAATTACTATCATATTTTTATGCATTTAAATCTCTAAATTACATCTAAGATTACTTTTAATTATATATTTCCTATGTATAAATGTCAATTTTTATGAAATTTTTGATTAATTATATTACTCTTTAAAATATATATGCATTATTATAAGTTTTAACAAAATATTCAAAAAAATCTTCAAAAATTTGATCAATATACTATTACTCACCTTATATATATATATATATATATTTATATTTACATGATGTTTTAATCGCAGTAAATTTTTCAGATTGTGTTAAGATTAATATCTAAATTACTATCATATATTTATACATTTAAATTTTCAAATTACATCTAAGATTACTTATAATTATATATTTCCTATGTGCAAATGTCAATTTTTATGAAATTTTTGATTGATTATACTCTTAAAAAATATATGCATCATTATAAGTTTTAACAAAATATTCAAAAAAGATCTTCAAAAATTTGATCAATATACTATTACTCACCTTATATATATTTTTACATAATATTTTAGTTTCAGTAAATTTTTCAGATTGTGTTAAGATCTTAGGTGAAACTTGATTTTTTTTAAAATTTTTTTAATATATATTAAAGCATTGCATGGTAAATTTTATGACAATTGAACTAGATAATCTTAAATAAAATAAGGTTCTAATATGATTGGTATACTGATAATTATTTTTATTTTATTCAATGACTTATAAGTGAAATTTTAATCAAATTAATTTTCTAATTATCTATTCTTTATTTATAAATGTTAATTTTTATGAAACTTTTTGATTGATTATATTATTCTTAAAAAAATATATGTATTATTATAAGTTTTAACAAAGTATTTAAAAAAACCTTTAAAAATTCCATCAATATAATATTACTCACCTCATTTATAAAGATAATATTTTGACTATATACGTATATCTTATTTTTCATCAAAATGTTTAACAATTTCATTTTTAAGATAAAAAATAATATATATATAGTTTTACATGATTTTTTAGTCATAATAAACTTTTTAAACTGTGTCAATATTTTATGTGAAAATTTGATTATGAGCCTTTGGTTCAATAGTACTACTTACCTTGTGAAAGTTTTGTCTTATACATGTCAAGAGTTCAAGCCCCCTCTCTTCCCAAAAAAAAAAAGAATAAAAAAATAATAAAACGTGCAAAAAAAAAAATTATGTTTTATAATATATATTATAACCTTATATATTAAATTTTATCTCAATTGACCTAACTAATTCTAAATATAGTAAGGTTCCAATATGATTGACATATTAATAACTATTTTTATTTTATTCAATGATTTATAAGTCANAGATTAATATCTAAATTACTATCATATATTTATACATTTAAATTTTCAAATTACATCTAAGATTACTTATAATTATATATTTCCTATGTGCAAATGTCAATTTTTAGGAAATTTTTGATTGATTATACTTTTAAAAAATATATGCATCATTATAAGTTTTAACAAAATATTCAAAAAAATCTTCAAAAATTTGATCAATATACTATTACTCACCTTATATATACTTTTACATGATTTTTTAGTCGCAGTAAATTTTTCAGATTGTGTTAAGATTAATATCTAAATTACTATCATATTTTTATGCATTTAAATCTCTAAATTACATATAAGATTACTTTTAATTATATATTTCCTATGTATAAATGTCAATTTTTATGAAATTTTTGATTAATTATATTACTCTTTAAAATATATATGCATTATTATAAGTTTTAACAAAATATTCAAAAAAATCTTCAAAAATTTGATCAATATACTATTACTCACCTTATATATATATTTATATTTACATGATGTTTTAATCGCAGTAAATTTTTCAGATTGTGTTAAGATTAATATCTAAATTACTATCATATATTTATACATTTAAATTTTCAAATTACATCTAAGATTACTTATAATTATATATTTCCTATGTGCAAATGTCAATTTTTATGAAATTTTTGATTGATTATATTACTTTTAAAATATATATGCATCATTATAAGTTTTAACAAAATATTCAAAAAAATCTTCAAAAATTTGATCAATATACTATTACTCACCTTATATATATTTTTACATAATATTTTAGTTGCAGTAAATTTTTCAGATTGTGTTAAGATCTTAGGTGAAACTTGATTTTTTTTAAAATTTTTTTTTAATATATATTAAAGCATTGCATGGTAAATTTTATGACAATTGAACTAGATAATCTTAAATAAAATAAGGTTCTAATATGATTGGTATACTGATAATTATTTTTATTTTATTCAATGACTTATAAGTGAAATTTTAATCAAATTAATTTTCTAATTATCTATTCTTTATTTATAAATGTTAATTTTTATGAAACTTTTTGATTGATTATATTATTCTTAAAAAAATATATGTATTATTATAAGTTTTAACAAAGTATTTAAAAAAACCTTTAAAAATTCCATCAATATAATATTACTCACCTCATTTATAAAGATAATATTTTGACTATATACGTATATCTTATTTTTCATCAAAATGTTTAACAATTTCATTTTTAAGATAAAAAATAATATATATATAGTTTTACATGATTTTTTAGTCATAATAAACTTTTTAAACTGTGTCAATATTTTATGTGAAAATTTGATTATGAGCCTTTGGTTCAATAGTACTACTTACCTTGTGAAAGTTTTGTCTTATACATGTCAAGAGTTCAAGCCCCCTCTCTTCCCAAAAAAAAAAAGAATAAAAAAATAATAAAACGTGCAAAAAAAAAAATTATGTTTTATAATATATATTATAACCTTATATATTAAATTTTATCTCAATTGACCTAACTAATTCTAAATATAGTAAGGTTCCAATATGATTGACATATTAATAACTATTTTTATTTTATTCAATGATTTATAAGTCAAATTTTAATCAAATTAATTTTAAAAAATTTAATTTTCAAACATCACTAAAAAATCACTTTCAATTACAAAATTATAGAAACAAAATAGAACTTTAATTATTTCTTTTTTTATTATTTATTTTAAAGTTAGAACAACAAATCCCAAAAATATACGGTCTTCAAAAATTCTATAGTGAAGCATAAGAGATGAAAAACTAAGTTTGATAAATTTGAGATGATATTTAATTCAAGTACACATATACTCAAATGTTTATTTATTAATTTTTTTTAAAACATTATTCACATGCAACACATATGATGCATTGCTAGTAGAACTAAAAAGGAGTGTATTAAAAAAGAGTGCATTAAAATTTCAGAATCAGGAGAGAGTATTGTTGAAGATAAATTTATTTACAAGGGTGTCGTTGAAGTTATGTCTATTTATAGGAAATATCATTCAAGTTATGTGGGGGTGGATAAAATTTATTTTATAAAATATTTGGGGTAGTTTTGTAAATTTATAATCATCGTTAACCANGTGAAATTTTAATCAAATTAATTTTCTAATTATCTATTCTTTATTTATAAATGTTAATTTTTATGAAACTTTTTGATTGATTATATTATTCTTAAAAAATATATGTATTATTATAAGTTTTAACAAAGTATTTAAAAAAACCTTCAAAAATTCCATCAATATAATATTACTCACCTCATTTATAAAGATAATATTATGACTATATACGTATATTTTATTTTTCATCAAAATGTTTAACAATTTCATTTTTAAGATAAAAAATAATGTATATATAGTTTTACATGATTTTTTAGTCATAATAAACCTTTTAAACTGTGTCAATATTTTATGTGAAAATTTAATTATGGACCTTTGGTTCAATAGTACTATTTACATTGTGAAAGTTTTGTCTTATACAGGTCAAGAGTTCAAGCCCCCTCTCTCCCCCCAAAAAAAAAAAATAAAAAAATAATAAAACGTGCAAAAAAAATATTATGTTTTATAATATATATTATAACCTTATATATTAAATTTTATCTCAATTGACCTAACTAATTCTAAATATAGTAAGGTTTCAATATGATTGACATATTAATAACTATTTTTACTTTATTCAATGATTTATAAGTGAAATTTTAATCAAATTAATTTTAAAAAATTTAATTTTCAAACATCACTAAAAAATCACTTTCAATTACAAAATTATAGAAACAAAATAGAACTTTAATTATTTCTTTTTTTTATTATTTATTTTAAAGTTAGAACAACAAATCCCAAAAATATACAATCTTCAAAAATTCTATAGTGAAGCATAAGAGATGAAAAACTAAGTTTGGTAAATTTGAGATGATATTTAATTCAAGTACACATATACCCAAATATTTATTTATTAATTTTTTTTAAAACATTATTCACATGCAACACATATGATACATTGCTAGTAGAAGTAAAAAGGAGTGTATTAAAAAGGAGTGCATTAAAATTTCAGAATCAAGAGAGAGTATTGTTGAAGATAAATTTATTTACAAGGGTGTCGTTGAAGTTATGTCTATTTATAAGAAATATCATTAAAGTTATATGGGGGTGGATAAAATTTATTTTATAAAATATTTGGGGTATTTTTGTAAATTTATAATCATCGTTAACCTCATAATCCGATACATACTGACCGATAATGAAATTTCAGAATTGAGAGCAGGTTTTATTGAATATAAACGTAATTATGAGGGGTGTGATTGAAATTTTTCCTAATAAATATCCTTAAACTCCTCCGTACCCACGTCATTGAAAGAGACAAACGTGTACCAACCATGCACGAAACAATAAATTAACAAAAACAGATACTGCATGCATCAACTGAATCGTGACAGTGGAAGTATCATATACAGAAGCCATTTTCGAAAGCCAAACCAAATAACGACGTTGGTTGAGAAACAGATCGTGATTTATAATTTGAAAATACAAGAAAAATATAATTACAGAAATCATCTATTCATTAAGTTTTTGATCAGTACAACCAAAACTGCAAAAAGCCCATGCAGATTAAACCATTTCGAAGACAAATTGGAGCTAAAATGCAGAAGACCTGACAATGGAAAACACAAAGATCATAAATTCAGAGAAAGATCCAAAGTTTGTAACAAAAATCTAGCTGAAACATAGAATATAACTCACTTTGAGCCTGAGCTAAGGGGCGACGCCATGAAAAACTTGGGAGATCTGACGCTGGTCATTGGTGGCAGAGCAAAAGAAGGGCACCTCTTGGATTGAATGGTGAGAGCATTGAGCTTCAGGGCCATTTTTCTTCCTTCTTTAAAGATTTTCTTTTGTCGCGAGAGAGACAGAGAGAGATGGTGGGGAAAAGAAGCCAGCTGAAGGGATTTTATGCATGATGTATGACGCCATGGCGTCCTTAAGAGTAATGTTTGAGATCTAATTTATTCACTTAATTCACTATAACATTTGAATTGATTGTGAAATTTATCAAACATTAAAATTTGATATTAATTCAATAATTCTATTGAAACCACATAATTATATCAACAAATTAAATTAGATTTTTAGGCCAAAATAGTGTTACTATTTTCCTTCAATGACATTATCAGCCTTCCATTGTTTTTGAGTAAAAACATTTTGAGGATTTCATGGACGGCATACGGTCTTAAATTATTTGGTTGATTATATTAATTTTAATAAAATTTTAAAAATAATGGAGGGTAAAGATTTAATGTTTTAGGGCTTTTCCAAATCAGATCCGCTTTTGCGTTTGAATTAAGAGGTTTTTACTAAAATAGCGGTGATTTTGCAACTTTATTTTTTTACTATCTAATGTGGATGGAATTAGCCCCAAGGTGAGCAGGTGAGTAGTTGGACACATGATGGAGATATTAGGAGGCAATCGTGTGAGTCAAGGACATAATCTAGTGTGATGCATCTTCCTTCAAAATCCAAACTGTATATCAGCTTCTTTGCTCATATCCAACAATAATAGCTTAAACCAGTTCTAACATTTTGGGATGGAGGTTCCACCTTCCTTGCTTCTCATTCAAAAGGTAGCTGAAGAGCTTCAAAGATAGCAAGACCTCAACCTATAAAGAAAAGGAGTTAGTTAAAAGCCAAGTAACTCTTCCCAAGTCAATTCCGGTCAATCCTCTTTTTTTTTTTTTATTGGCTTAATCGGAGGGTCAACAACTAGCGTCCCTCCGGTTTTCAACTTCAGGAATCCACCGTTGATTGTCAATTCTTCAGACATTTCATTGGTACAATTTTTTAAATCAGCACTATCCTTGATTTTTAATTTATTCTTTAATTTAATGTTGTTTATGCAAAGGCATGGGTCATCGTTTCTTTGTAAAATTGTATTGTCAAAATACACAAATTTTTTTGTGAATATATTTTACAATAACTAGAGATATGAAATAAAGTTGAATAATTGTAAAAGTTTAGAATTGATTCTTTCGATTTGTTTGTCAAGAAATCAATTTTTCATTGAAGTTTAGGAAATTTTTTTCATCATAACAATGTTGGGTACCTACACTAAATCTAACAAAATGTCATATAGAATTGCCAAAATAATAATAATAATAATAATAATAATAACAAGGATTACTATGGTATCATTTTTCGGACACGCTTTTAACAGGGTCAGCTTCATCTCTAAACAAGTGAGGTGGTTGTCTATGTCTCTTAAAATAATATGACTAAATTTAAAAATATAAAAAAAAAAATTGGATCACGTTGAATGATCAAAAAATTTTGAAAATATTTTATCAAAATCATAAACATACTTACATTCAAAAAGAAAAAAAAAAAGAGATTGCACCATATTCTTGTATAAAGAATTACAAGACTCTACTCTTTCATTTTGTTTGAACTCTCAATAATTTTGGCCTATTTATTCAGTTTAATTTTCTTGAACTATAATTTTGATTTTAAAGTAATTATTCACATAGTGTATTTATTTTGCAATTTATTTTCAACCTTAAATATACCTACTAAAAGATGAGAATTTAAATATTTAAAATTAAAAATAAAAAAAGCCACGTTATTCATCTAAAAATAATTTAAGGTCTCATCTAAAATTTTTATCTAGGACTTCAAGTACTCTTGTGACAGCCCTAATTTTTAATATAATTGTCCTTGAAAAAAATCCTAGATTTCAATTTAAAAAAATCTTCCAAATTATTTCTATAATAGCAAAAACCAAATTCATTTTTTCGTTGCCTTTTGTTAAAACAAAACCCTTTACTTGGATATGAATATATTCCTCCACATTGAGTTTGTGGATGTACTTTGATCCTTACAGCAAGAAAATAAACGTTTTTTTTTTTTGACTAGATCAAAAAAATATCTACTAGATTTTGTGATTATAATACATGTTGAGTTCATTATGAATTAAATATCTGGTCTAAATAAGGCAATTTAGTTGAATTTTAAGAAATTAATTTTGAATTTCATCAAATAATGATTTAACTTGATCTTACATTTATGTACTCACAATTCGGAATGAATGTTGATATATTAAAATTCAAGTTCATGAAAAATAAGTAAATAAGGGTCTATTTAGTCGATGAAATTTAGACACGAGCTTTCGACAATGAGAAAAAGGTTAGAGGCAGCCAATCGGTGTGTAGAATCCGAATTTCCGTGACCTACGAAATGACATTATTGGAAATTTTTCGAATGAAAAATTGATCTATTAATAAGTGTACAAAAGGTGTGGAATGAGCAGATGTGGAATCACTCTCACTTATAGTTTTTAGGTGCTAAAGCTATACATCTACCATTTCTCAATGCATTTCTTTAGGCAAAAATTTTGTTTTTTTCACTTTTCGGGTGGTAAATATTTTCAGAACATGAAGTGTGAATGAAACTCATAGTTGAATTGATATTGAGATATTAATACTAGTTCTTCCCTTCTAAATTAGATAGATTCACATTTAAAAGAGATTGACAATAATTTTTTTCAAAATTGACTATTTGTTCTTTTGTTAGAGGAGTTCCAGAAAAGTCTACGATTGAGTAAATAGCTTTCTACCAGTGAATGGATTGGATCGACTTGAAAAATGAAAATATTTGTGTAAGTTATACATCTGTCATTCTTTGTGGAAAATTGTTAAGTATGAATATGTTAGATACCTGTGGCTCGATTGGTGAATAGTATATTTCGCACAAAAATATATATTTTTTTACCTACTCACAAAGAAAATATTTTGTTGCTGGTAAAACATGCTAAATAAAAATGTGCAGTCGAATAATGATAGATCAATATTTATTAATTGATTCACAACATGAGATAAGACCAAGAAAAATTAAAATTTAACAAGTAAATTAAAGAACAGGAGAAATAGAAAATCTCTTATTAAACAATAGATGTGGGGTAAAAGAAAGATAAAAAAAAAAAAAATCCCAAATTTCTGTAACATAGAATCAAAGTTGATTATAAAAACTAAAGTATTTTTTAAACATAGGGTCAACCCACTTAAAATATATAATTGTGTTATCAATTTTTTTTTTTCTCTTTTTTCGTAGGCAATGGCTTATTTCTCAATTTCTTCTATTTTTTGGCACTTTTTGCGAAGGACACAAAGAGTGAAATGCCCACAAGTGTTAACACCAATGTATCAACTATATTGATTATTAGTGTTGGGGTGTTCGTGCATTAATGGGGATGCATAGCCACCTACATTAGTGGCCAAGTCATAAAGTAGCCAAAGATGTGACCAAAGTTGGACATCCTTTGATTTAATTGACACCAGATACATTGATCATTTGTTCAGTGGTTAAAGATGGGACCAATAAAATGCAATGTCAATATTCAAATTCATATATTGTGGAATGAGTTATAAAGCTAGTAAATTAATGTTTGTGCAAGTAACTAGTTTAAACAAACAAATAGAGAGAGATAGAGAGAATATTGAAAGAGAGAGGGACATAGAGAGATTGTATATTGAATTGTTGAGTGTATTTCTTCCGTCCATTTTAGAAGACTTTTATAGGTCAACTAGTCATAACATGTGTCTATAGGCATAATAAAATATAAAATTCATGTGCCCAAAAAATTGGTCCCAGTATATTAAATTTTTTCAATATGTTTATATTATCGTATATGGATAATGTTTGAAAGAAACAATTATGTTAAACTTCAAATTAATCAAATATTAAATGATTGAACATGTAATAGAAATGAGTGACATGATAATTTTAAAAGAAAAAATATGTAGAGGATAAAAATTCAAGTTACTATGTGTTTTATTATATAAATATCAGGGAACAAATGGACAAAGGGGTTCAACTTGGGGTGGCCATCCACCTCCATTACAGGTGGGGTGGCCATCCACCTCCATTGCAAGTGGGGTGGCCATCCACCTCCATTACAGGTGGGGTGGTCATCTACCTATTAAATATTTTTCTTTGGATGACCATTATATTAAAATAATATTAGATGCACAAATGTTGTCTCATTAAAACCTTGGCAGTAAAATCATGTGGGATAAAATTTGGATGAATAAAAAAGAGTGCATCGTGCAAATTGTTCAGCTGGGATCCTATGCACTGCCTCGTTAAAAGCCTTGCTAAGTAAAACCTAGTGAGAAAAAAATCTTAGTGAAGGAAAAAAAAAGTACAAAGCTCTCCCTGTTGAATACATCTGGTCAAAATAAGGATTGGTCAGCTTGATAGATCTTTGAAACTCCGCATTTCGATTTGGTTCACTAATTTCTGGAATATAGTCGGTGAGAATTCTTTAGTGAACACATTTACTAGATTTTTAGTCAACTGAATTTGTTGAACGTTAATATTACCATTATTTTCTAGCTCATGGATATAAAAAAACTTTGACGAATATGCTTTGTTATGTCACCTTTGATATATCCTTTCTTAAGTTGTGTGATAAGATGTGTATTATCCTTATATAATATTGTTGGAATATCTTTGATTGAAGATAATCCACTTTGAAACAGCAATTCCTAGTTAACTTCCTAACTTACCCAATCTTGATAAAACTCTTCTACTAGATATACATTGGAAATTATTAGAAATGCAAATGTACCTATTCTTTGCTTACGGTATTTTCCTCATCCTCCAACCTTTTATTCAATCTCAGCAACCAAACAGTAGTACTGTTTAACTTATCTCATTTACTTATGAATTAGTGAATATGAGTCACTCACTATTCTCAATAGGAAGACTTCCCAATGCCTCAATCCCCGTCCAATTGATTGCTATTATATATCTACTAGCAACCGCACCATGCTACGCCTATATTTTTTACTGTAATTACAATTTTTTTTAGATATCCCAACTATCTCATTAGATCGTCAAAATACTTTCCCGCCATGCACCAGACTAATCATGGACCTTATCCAAAATCGCCTCTCCACACAAGGGGATATCAATAGTGTATACTCAATTTTTTTTTCAATATAAAAGCGTTCTTTACCAAAAAAAGGCATTGATGATCTTAGATAGGATTTCAGCAATGTTAACATCAAATGTCTTCTTTCTGCAAAAACAACTATTACAAGTATATATTTTCAATAATATTTGTCAGCAATGTATGCTTTTAGAAAAACATTGCAATCTTACATGCTTGACTATAATTACAAATATTTTTATTGCTATCATTTTATCATATTAATTCATCATGTTCTAATTCAATCATTTCAGATTCATTACTTGTTGAAAGAAGACGTACGTAAGAGGATTGGAGAGGGACGAAGTTTGAGTCCATGGTTTACAATACTGAAGTAATGTTTAGCTTGTTTCAAAGAGGATTGATTAGTCACTTAGGTTGACAAACAGGTCTACTGTGATGACTTTTTAGTTTTGAAGTCTTGATAAAATTTTCAGATTCCTTTCTGATTGAAATCAACTTGGCAATTTGGTAAACATAAAATTTTTTTAAATGATGATTAACCTCTCAAAACAAAGATGAGTTATATTGGATCCTTATTGATGATGCACAAATTTGTATTGCTCAAGATCAACAGTCGAGTATTTGCAAGGGTGTAATTAATGAGCAATAAACAGGCAATCAATGGCAAAACAATGAATAATAGCAAACACACAGATTTATAGTGGTTCGGTCTGGGTGACCTACTCCACTCTCGGGAATGAAAGCGATGGCTGGAGATCTTTGTTGATAAATAAATGTCACTAGGAAAGTGTACTCTGGGTGAATTACAATGCTTTTAGGGGGGGGGAGAGAGAGAGAGAGAGAAGTGATGTGTGTATGAATCTCAAACTGTAGGGGTCTCAAGGTCATGCCCTTTATGTGGGAATGACTTACATTATATAAGTATGGTGAGGCAGTGAGGCGATGACGTGAAGGAGAGGTTTCTACTATTTTGGTAAGTACAATTAAAGTAGGATTAGATCTCCGTGCGTATCCCAATATTCTTTCTCTCATGCCCCTATTCCTTTAGAGGAGGATCCTGAGCTGGATTGGCTTGGCAAGACGAGGAGGATTCCACTGAGGCGTTGTTTGAGGAAGAGAGAGTGTGGAGCAGAGAAAAGGCAGGGGTCCCCTTGGGGTGGCCTCCTTGGGCGGCACTCCTTGGGGTGGCCTCATTGGGTGCTGGTGTCTTGGTCTCCCTTTGGGCCTAGCATAATTGATTTGGACTCCCTTGTTTTATTGGGCTTAGCCCAGTTAATTTCGAGCTCATCATTTGCCCCCTATGCCCCAAGCCTCTGACTTTTTGCGAGAGGAAGGGGCCGAGGGCATGTGTTTCTTCTTCATTTGAGTGAGCAGGAGTTTTCATGCCTCCACGGCACACCTTTGTCTTCAAAGACTTTGCTGAAATCCATTGACACTGGGTATATTTTTGAGATCTACAACATGTAAACAATTGAAGGCGGTTTGGTCAACAAATTTTCCTAAAAATAATGCTTCTATCTCTCTATTTGTGAGTTTTAAGCACAAATTAGTAAAACCAACAGTGATGGGGAAGCTGCGTTCTGGGAGGCAGCTATCAGGCATTCTTGGGCAATGATGGAGGCTGTCGTGGGTGCCACTTGGAGACTAGTAGGGTGCTTTGAGTGACACTAGGAGGCTGGGTAGTGCCTTGGGCGACGCCAAGAGGCCTTGGGTGCTGCTGTGTTTGGGCGACGCCTTAAGTCTTGCTATGGGTGGTGCCTCTCTGGTGCCTGGTCACTAACTGACTTTGTCTTTAATTATAAGCACTTTGTTGATCTAGAGACTCTCTCTACTTTTAGGGTGATGTCTTTCTCTCCTCTCAAGAGGGAGAGATTTGATGCCCCTAGTGCTTTTTGGTCAAGGTTCGATGGCTAGGTTCCTTCTTAGGAGATAGGACTCGGTGGTGCTCCTTCCTAGATTCGGACTTCTGTGTGTACCAAAGTTAGCCCTTATACCACTATAGGAGTTGAGACTCCAGTGCAGTTTTGCTACGGGGACTATAGCTTCATATAGTTGTCATGCTTCTAGTAATGGCGTCAATCTACTATAGTCCTGCAGGTTGCAGTGTGCCTGACAAAAACAATGTTATGCCAATATTAAAATATCTAACATGATTACCTAGAGAGAGAGAGGCAGGTTGTTTGCATGAGAGCAAAGTCAAAGCTGTGGATGTCCCATGAGAGGGCCGTATGAGCTGAGACCGAGTTACGTATAGTATTGGGAGATGACTATCATGGCAGAGGTTTGTTAAGAGACTACCTGCATGAGAACAGAGTCATAGCCACAAGCGTCCCATGAGAGGGCTGTAGGAGCTGAGACCGAGCTATGTATAGTTTTCGGGAGATAGTTGTCGTGATAGAGGCTTACTAGGTGATTACTTACACGAGAGCAAAGTCATAGCTGCAAACGTCCCGCGAAAGGGCCATAGGAGCTGAGGCCGAGCTACGTATAGTCTCGAGAGATGACTGCCGTGACAGAGGCTCACTAGGTGACTACTTCTGCGAGAGCAGAGTCATAGTTGTAAACATCCCGCGAGAGAGCTGTAGAAGCTGAGGTCGAGCTACATATAGTCTCAGGAGATGGCTGCCATGACAAAGGCTCATTCCATTGAGATAGAGATGAAGAGGCCGCTGAGGAACTAGACGTTTGAGGTGTTGGGCGCCTGATGCTAGGCATGGATGCTGAGGGGCTCTAGGTGCCACTAGGCACGGATACCGAGAGGCATTTGGTGTAGACGCTGAGGGGCATTGGGCGTTGATGCTGAGGGGTGATGGGCACTTGCTAGACACCAAGGGGCGCTGAGCGCCATTGGGCGCGGAGAGGTCCTTCTTAGGTGGTATGCAGAAGGCAGGTGACAGTCAGCTTGGGTACTAGCGTGGGTGATGCCAACCTAGGAGCTGGCCTAGAGTATACCTGTCTGGATGCTAACTTGGGCGGTGCTTGCTGCTTACGCTGGCTTGGGCGAGGTCTCGGATCACTCGGGCGACGCCTCGGGTAACATAGGGAAGTGGTTGGGCAATCACTTAATTTTGGCTTTGTCCCATATGAGGCAGCAGAGGTAGACGATGATGGAGAGAGCCTTGATGACAACTTTTTTCTTTTTGTCTACCTTGTTGTTAGGTCATGTTCTAACTTTTGTAATCTATTTGTAAATTTTAGGAAGGCATGACAATTCTGGACACAATAATCTCCACAAATTTTATTTCATAAAATAATAAATAACAAAATAAATAACTGAAATAATAAATGATAGATAAAATATTTTGGTGTTCGGCGTCCATAGTTGGGCCAAGACTTTTCTGGTGGAGTTGGAGTTGCCTCCTTCTTCTAGCCCTCAGGAGATTATTTGAATTTCTTCAAGGGATTGCTGGTGTTCTCTATCATCCTGGTCCTGGCCAGGTGGCGGGGCTTGTCCTATACTAGCAACATATTGCCTCAACTGGCCACGCTGTATGAGCTTCTCGACCTACCTTTTGAGCTTATAGCAGTTATCAATGTTGTGGCCATGGTCACGGTAGAAGTGACATTACTTGTTGGGATTTCTGTAGTTTGGGGCGGACTTTATTGTTTGGGCCAGCGGAGCGTGGGGTCATCTTGTATCTGGAATAGGTTGTGCTCCACCGAGGCGTTGAGTGGCGTGAAAGGCTGTTGTTCTCTCGGGGGGTATGGATCAAGACAGTCATTGATAGAAATTCTTTTGCTTCTTTTTCTCTTGTTCTCCGCCTCCCACTTGTCCTCGCGGGTGTCTTTCCTCTTCTTGCCCACATGGGATGACTCATCTCGTCTGGACATTGTGACATCCTCGGCGTTCATATGCTTTTTGTGCCCTTGACAGCAACTTAGGCATGTTGGATGGTGGCTTCTTGAGGAAAGAGAACATAAAGCTAGATGAGCGTAGACCTGTGATAAAGGCGGCCAAGGCTACCTTATCATTTTGTTCCTAAACCTGGAGAGCCTCCTCATTGAAACGAGCAAGGTACTCCCTAAGACTTTCATCCCTATCCTGTTTGATGGTGAGCAAGTGAGTAACAGGTTTCTAATGTCGGTGTCCCCCAATGAAGTAGGAGACGAAAGATCTACTCAGTTCTGTGAAGTAATGGATTGAAGAGGGCTTGATCTTTGCGAACCATTGGCGTGCGGATCCCTTAAGGTTGGTAGGGAAGGTTCTATATATAATCTTCTCAAGCACGTTGTGTAGTTGCATGAGAGATTTGTATGTGTCATGATGGTCGAGGGGTTCTTTGGTACTGTCAAAGATCTCGATGGTAGGCATCTTAAACTTCGAGAGTAAGAGATAATTGACTATATCAACAACAAAGGGTGTATCGGTACGTCTTACCAGGTAGTCCACCATTTCGGGCGCCTGTGCATTGATGGTGTTGAGGGCGTCACCGAGTTGATTTTGAACCTCTCTGATCTTCTCGTCCCATTAGTTGGGTACATCCTCCGTCGGGTGGTGGTACTAGGCTTCATGTTCGCTATATTGGATCTCTCTTTCATCCTCCTGCGCAGGTACATGTGACGGGGGAACACGTGAGCCCCCTTCGCGTTGAGGAGAGACTACTAGCCGAGGGCCGCCCTGGCGTGGTCCTGAGGCATTCTGGCGAGGGGCCCCATAGTGAAGGGCTGCTTGGCCCCTAGAATTGATAGGCTGTGGGTCCTCTCTTGTTGGAAGGAGTGGGGCTCCTCCCACATGGTGAGGGGTGATGCCTCCTTAGGCGAGCATCAACTGTATAATTTGTTGGTTTTGGTTTACCAACAGCTGCATGGTTTTGAGGAGCTGTTGCCCGACGACGGGGGTAGTTGTAGCAGATGGTTTCGAGTGTGCGAGGGAAGGCAAAACCTCCTCCCAGTGGGCCGAGTTGTTGTCTCTCAGTTATTGACTCATCGACCTGATAGTGATTGCCATGGATTTCAAGAGAATAGTAGAGAGCCTAGTCATTTTCCATAGACAGTGCCAAACTGATGATGCACAAATTTGTATTGTGCAACATCAATAGCCGATTATTTGTAAAAGTGTAATTAATGAGTAATAAATAGACAATCAATGGCAAAACAATGAATAAAAGCAAACACACAGATTTAAAGTGGTTTGGTCCGGGTGACCTAATCTACTCTTGGGAACGGCAGTGGTGATCAGAGATCTTTATTGATAAATAAAAGTCACTGGGATAATGTACTTCGGGTGAATTACAATGCATTTAGGAGAGAGAGAGAGAGAGAGAGAGAGAGAGAGAGAGAGGTGATAGGTGTAGGAATCTCAAACTGTAGGGGTCTCAAGGTCATGCCCTTTATGTGGAGAGAGATTACATTATATAAGTATGGTGAGGCGGTGAGACGGTGACATGAGGGAGATGGTTTCTACTATTTTGGTAAGTACAATTAAGATAGGATTAGATTTCTGTGCATATCCCGATATTCTTTCCCTCGTGCTACTATTCTTTTAGAGGAGGATCCTAGCTGAATTGGATTGACAAGGCAAGGAGGATTCCACTAAGGCGGTGCTCGAGGAAGAGAGAGTATGGAGCAGAAAAGAGGCAGCGGTCCCTTTGGGTGGCCTCCTTGGGCGCTGGCATCTTGGTCTCCCTTTGGGCCTACCTTGGTTGCTTTGGATTCCCTTGTTTTATTGGGCCTGACTCAGTTAATTTCGGGTTCATCACTTATATCTGCAAACCACAAAAGAAGAACAAAGATTTAGTCAATAATGGGGGAGTATAGAATGAACTAAGTTTAATAATTTTATAACGTAATGTTAAATTGTCCAAAAAAATAGAAACAAAATTAAGTGGTACTGCTGATGTGAACAAAATTTGAATTTTTAATAAACAAAAGTGGGACGAAAATTAAAGCATTATTACGTTTGCATCTCATTATTAAGTCTAATTTAGTCCCATTTTTTTTGCCAGACTACCATTACTTAATTTTATATTAAAAAATCAAGGGGACTTTCACGTAAATCATATGGGTCCAGATTCAGTATTACAGTATCACGCTCATCTTGTTAATTATTATTTGTTGGATCTTATCTTGTTAATTTGGTCAGGTCAAGCATTTATGGTTTTAAAGTCTTGGTAGACCTTTGCAGTCCCGCTTGATTGAAATCAACTCGGCATTTTGCCATACACAAATGATTTTAAGTTCATTTACAAAAGTCTATGTTCTGTCCATTTTTGAAGACTTACATATGCCCAAGGGCTTCTATTCTTGCCACTTATAAAACTCTCAGCCGCAAACTGATGCAGAAAACGTTATATTCTATTAATTATCGCGACAATATCAATTTCCAGTCTTCAAGAGTTTGTTAATTCTAAAGGTGGCCTCATGCTCCTCAAGATCGACATATCCAAGACTTTTGATAGAATTGAATGGCCTTCCCTGTTGGAAATTTTGTGGAGTCTAGTTTGTGTGTTGAAACAGATGATGATCCGACCTGAAATAATATTATATGATTTTTAATGGAAAATTTTATGATCGGCTCAAACCTTCGCTTCATGGAATAGCCTTGTGGGAATTCGGGGGCAACGCTCAATGGACATAAGATTTTTTGGGCCTGTTTTGAAGCCCGGTACGCAGAACATATAAAAATTGCTACTTTGGTGTTTAGGGTTTTGATTGTAACTGAAAACTGCCCTCTATATTCCGCTCTCTTAATAATGAAACCCTGCAATTTCGTAGATGTAGACAAATTGTCGAACCACGTAAAATTTTTGTGTCTTGTTCTTTCTTGTTTCTTATTGTTTTATGTTCTTTGTTTGTTCTTCAATTATGTGTGTTTGTCTATGACTTTAAAGCATATTAAATCCCAACATTTCCTTCTCCACACACCGAAACTTCTTGGCTTCCCAACACAGTTCATTGGAATGATAGAGCAGATCCCTGTAAGATTTGATAAAGATAATTATGGAAGTTTTGGTATTCAATTCCAAAACAGTATACCATTCACTGTTTATATAGATACAACAGAAGATTACAAAAGATTGAGTAAAAATTAGTAGAAATCAAAACAGAAATATCCTAAGCATCCTTATCCTAACCATCAGCAAATACATAAAGTCCTAAGCATCCTTATCATGAGTAGATGTATCAGGATCACCCTTATCAAGTAGAGATAAGTATGTAGTTTGAATAGAACTAGGATCGCAATGAAGAGCTGAAACAGTGGGTTGGTTAACAATCCCCTCTCCCCTTTTTTGTTTATTATTTGTACTGAAATTATGACTAGATTGTTGTACAGGAAAACATAACAGAATCTGCTTAAAGGTATCAAGATTGCAGGGAATTGCAGTCCAATTTCACATCTCATGTTTGAGGATGACTTAATAATCTGTGGGAGAGCCAACAAACAGGAAACTGAAGTAATCGTGGACTGCCAAACTTATTCACAACCCAATATAAATAGAAAACCTTAACAATATAAAATTGCTAGAAAAACCAAACAAAACATGCAGAATTAAAAAAATACTCCAAAACACGAGATAAAAAGAGAAACATATTTAAAAAATGGCATAGGCATAATTTTTTGGCTTCAAAATGACTGGGTTGAAGGCAAAAGCTTCAATTTGTTTGACGCCGTGATCATCCCCGCTTACACACTCCTGCTTTTCATGTAGTCATCCGCTATAGGTGTCGCATCTAATTATTCATGACAGCAAAAGCTAATGGAACTGTGGAGCAGAATAGTTCAAACATATCCTAATCTTCAGCCAATAATTT
Source organism: Ilex paraguariensis (assembly GCA_963454935.2). Taxonomy (NCBI): domain Eukaryota; kingdom Viridiplantae; phylum Streptophyta; class Magnoliopsida; order Aquifoliales; family Aquifoliaceae; genus Ilex; species Ilex paraguariensis. The sequence goes on from CAUOFW020002680.1 coordinate 175,976, forward strand.
GAAAATACAGAAAATCTCGTCCAAGACTGCATTCCCACATGGTAGAGATATACATGGCTTTGTGTACAAAGTTTTTATCAAACTTATCTGTGCTTAAGCTTAATTTCAATTGCATGGAGAAAGTTTGGAACAAAGTTGCGTGGAAAAAATTGATTTTGTTTACTTGCTTCCTAGCTCGTTTCACGGTGGTCATATATACGATAGAACTGATGAGGTCAAATCTAACCGGTTCAGTGTCAATAAATCAAGAAAGCCCAAATTAGCTGAAAGGTTGGTCAAGTTCAATTCATAAATTTAACCCAGCCCAAGGTCTAAGGAGTCCAAGAAAATTAGAGTACGTGGGGAGCAATTATCAGGATACTCATTCTCAAAGATCAAGACAATCTTTAATTGTACTTATCTTTTATAGTTATCATCCCTGAAAAGGTAGTAACTTTGCCCTTATGTCACTGCCTCACCTAAGGACTTCATCCCTATAAATTGTAAGTCTTTTCTATATAAGAGGACACATTGAGATTTACCTAAGCTACTGTACCTCTCCTGGAACTAACCATCGCTCTCTCCCTTGTTCACCTTACTTCATTAATAAAGACCCTCTGGCCACCATTGCCATTTCCCAAAGTAGAGTAAGTCACCCAGACTGAACCACTATATATCTGTATGCTGACTCAATATTTATATTACTGTCATTGACTGCTTTATTAATTGTTCATTAATTACACTATATCACACACTCGATTGTTGATCTTGCACGAGATTATTTTGTGCATCATCAAGAACTACGCAGTCTTCAAGAGAAACAAGCCTTTTCTCACAACACTCAGAGACCGGTGTCGTGCTAATCTAATGCTTTTTGATACTCATACGAGTTATGTGTAAACCTTTGGGCTTGTGGAAGCAAAAATAAAATTTTCATTTTTTTGTGTGGATAGTTTTGGTCAGCTGAGGAACAGAAACAAAGTGAAAACAAAGGAAAAAATCAAAAATTTATTTCCGAGACATTTTATTACACTAACTGAAACATATAAAAACGCATCAAAACATTCAAAAATGCACTAAAACATTAACAAAAAACACATTGATGATCAGATTTTCTATACCAAATTTTCTATCTCAAATGATGATTGGACCTTTATATTTCGAGCAAACCTGGTCAATTTTAAGGGTATCAATATATGACACAACGTGTTAACAAGACATCCCTTTCTCTCTTAGATTTCTTGATGAAATCAAACAAATGGCCCACGCAAATCTTGGAACGGGGGACCAACCCTCTTTGCTCACGGATAAGTTTTAATCTATGATGGGTTGTTTGGGTTGAAAGGTTAGAACCTCATTTCTCTTCGCATTGGAGGCACTTACATATCTTTGAAATGATTAAGCCCTCCATTAGTGAAATGCACATGAATCGGTGGTTAATCGATGCCGCTGCATAATTTTGGTCCCAATCATGTAATGTCATGTTTTTTCCTATTGACGTGATGTCTCAAACAATCCTAGACATAGTTCATCTAACGGGGCTTCCATCGACGAGTATGGAGGTAAATGTTTGCATCTCCACCGATACCGATCGTTTCTTCATTGATCTTTCTTCTTGTATAGGGTATAATGATATACTCAATCGCTTATTTACCCCTCAATCTTCCGCTAACTTGTTTGAGCAACATGTCGCTTTCCTCCCCATTGTTTTGTCGATTTGTTTTCTGTGTTCCTAGCTTTAAAGTTATAAAAGAATATGCTAGAGTGGCCATCCAATTGGCCAACCAAAAAAAAAATTTGCCTTGACCTTTTTTGTTCTAGGTACATTATATGGGGGTCTATTCAATCTGACAGAGAATAAGATTGTTGTTAGTTGTGGAGGACCAGTTCAGACGGGCATTTTTGTGTCTGGATGACCCAACTCGCTACCAAACATGTCTGGACGCGCTATTCTCGCATCCGGACGTGGATGACTTTTTGTACTCAGCTTCTGGCTCAATTTAGAGCTAGTTAGAATCAATTTACGGAACTTTTATGAAATACACTTTTGTAGACCTTGAAGTCTAATGTCTAATGCTACAAGAATCCGCTCAATCAGACATTGGGATAAATGTTATGACTAAAATACTAAGATAATGTCAAATTCTTTCCTGTCCAAATTCTCGCCAAAATACTTCTAAGACCCCCAGAACACCTCCAAACTTTTAATACACCCCATATCACCTAACTCAAAATTTTTCTACCTTCTGGGTTCAATGGTAGCATTTGTTTTACCTAAAAATATTTAGAAACTTACACAGCCACCTTTTTCAATCTTAAACGCCTCCAAAAATACGCATGAAACTCACACTGCATGTTTATTCTTTCAACAACTATTTGAAGGTCCTATGCTCATTTAAGTTACTTTAGTAGAACCTTTCGATTAATATTTTTCATCTTTCTTTATTTTACGGGGTCTCACAAGAGGCTTCCAAGTTATAATGTGTGCTCGGATTTAGCATCTAGAGAAGAGGTTCTTGTAAAGCTTAGCTCCAATATGAACGGATTGTGTTGAAGTCTTGGCTCAAGGCCGTTACTTCCTTTGCAATTCTTTTATTAAGAGCCAAGTAGATTTACTTGTTTTTTTTACATTGGGTTATACCTAATCAACTGCATAGGGCATTCCCCTGTTTTTTGTATGCACACATAGAATTACGATCAGTGGAAATTATTTACTTTTTGAAAAATAGCTTTCACAGTTGTTTTTGTAGAAAAAATATTTCAATATTAAAATAAAAATAAACCACCTAAGACGTACTATCTCACTTGAAAAAGAGGTGTATTAACCATTCTATCAATGGAAAAAAATATATATATTAGTAAAACTTGAATATAAAAACTTAATCGCTAATTTTGCATCTCAAAAAACAAGAATAGGTTTTACTTCAAAGAACTAAATTACTACACAAAAATAAATAAGCTTCGTTTAGAGTTGTCATTTTAAGGAGTGTCAACTTTGACCCATTGATACGAACCTGACACGAATGATTAAAAAATTGACACAATTATTAAATATGTATAATAAATAGTTTAAACTAATGTTTAATACTCAAAGCACATTAAATAGATTTGTTTTTTTCGTGGGTCTTGACATAAACCTGACACAACACGAATAACACGAGATGAGAGTCACACAAACACGACACGATTGACAAGCCTCAAATTGTCTTGCGACACTATTGGATCTAAACTTAGCAAATAAGCTCAAGATGAGCCTAGACTAGTGATCATCAACTCGAGGGCGCCTGATAATACCAGTGCCTTAGGTTATTTTGCTTGACCACTATTAATAGGTCGTAATATTTGTAAAGGTCTAAACCAAACCTTTCTCTCACAAAATACCCTCGAATCAATTTAACAGGAATTGATTTATTTGAATTTAGTTTAGGGATCTAATAAATTATAATTATTTGATTGATAATAGATTTCAATAGTTAGAATACCCTAAGTTCTCAAATTAAGCCTCATATTAAATCTTAGCATTACTCATCAATTGAATTATTAAATTTCGATTCTCTGGTCTTCACGCATCTCTTTCAACTAGTTAAAAGCCTTCTTGTGCCTCTTTCCGAAAACTTCACTTAGGAATCCTAATTGAAGTCTTCTTACATTTGAGGACTTTAACATGAGATGACTGTGAAACACCCTCACCGTTCTGGCTATATAAAGGTCACAGTATCCTAAATCTGCTTCTCACTAACTTAGTCTACCAACACTAAGCACTTATTTTTATCTTGGTTTTAAGTTGATTCTAATAAAAATACCAGCATAAATATAATAAATATGATAAATTTAATTGTCACGTGCCTATAATAATTGTCACTCTAATTCATCAAAGAGTGAGATTAATATTGAGTCAATAAACTCAATGAATTGAGATATGATATTATTTGTATGATGAAAATTAATTATTCAAGGAAATCACAACCTGGTATTTAAATGGGTTGTTGATATTATCTTGAGAAAATTCATAAGTTTTGTCCATGTCAAACCCTACAGATGAATTTAATTATCCGACATGACAAATAAGTTAAGTGGTAAGGTCTCAAAGAATAAAATATATCAATTAAATATAATTATTAGTAATTTATTTAATTCATAGATATCTGTAACCTTAAACATGAGGAGATTATTAAGTATATAATAATATGGAGCTCGAAACATAATTTTGAGATAAGACTTAGGAGATCATTAATAAGTTTTTAGGGGACTAATTTATTATTAATGGACTGTAGGATGTTTGTTATGGGTTGAAACATAGAAATTGTAGGCCCATTGGAAACCCGATCCTTATTTCTCCTTAGGGTTTTTGTCGTAGTATATATATAGACATCTAGACTCTCTAAATCAGCATCATCTTGATTACTCACGTTTTGAGGAAGGTTGAGAGAGAGAGAGAGAGTAGAAGTTTGAAGGTTCTTGCATCCCACACTGCATCTGAGTTTTGGTATTGGAGGATATACGACAGAAGATCGTGAGGTTCATTAAGCTACTTTCTACGTCTGTCTTTAGATTCTGTGTGTTGAGACGATATTAATTTCAAAGAGATCTCGAAGGTAGACCCTAGTTTCGGTTTATAGGGTTTTAAAGGAAATTTTTTTTATATTCAATACATACGAGCTGCCAATTATTTTTGGGACTTCCATTCCAACACCTATAAATAGGGAGAGCATTTTCCATAGCTAAGTTAAGTCTCTTGTGAGATTTCTAAGAGAGAAAACACGTCTTCTACCTTGAGAACTTCCACCACCAACCTAGATCCCTAAACCTAAAGGTTACCATCAAATATTCCACCCAACCTCATAACTTGGTGTTGAAGATCTTTATAGTTTAGAACCAAATCCATTAGTGTGTGTAAACCGAGAGTCTTGGGTGTGAAGTCTTCAAGATTGCTCAAGGCCTAAACGAAGTGTGCAACGTGGAGTTCAAGTGAAGTTAGCTATAGCTTCGAAGGAGGGCCTTTGGCAGACAGATCTACGATAGAAAGGAACATCTAGCCATGTGGATTGATTGAGGTATAAGACTCGAGTACTTATAGATTAACTTTAGTTTTAATGGATTAGGCTTTGATGAATTGAGAAGGTTCCCCACAGTTTTTTCCTAGAAAGGGTTTCCATGTCAACAAATCACTTGTTTTATTTATTGTTTTCTCATATAAACTTGTGATTTGATGCACATGTGTGCACTAAGTGTTTAATGAATTGATTGTTTGAGTCTACATATCACATATAGTTGCTTGGTTGGGTGTGGGTTGCCTTGGTTGGGATCGTCATGTGAGATTGAGTGTTAATCAAATAAAATCAATACACTATTATACATGGGTATTTTGTGTTGTGGTGATTTAAAAGGGGTTCCCACTTAAATTTCCATATCATTGTCAGAAGAGGTAGTTAAGGTTGAATTGGGTTAAAATTGGCGTTTGTTAAAGCAAAATTTTTAATAACCTATTCACACCCCCTTTAGGTCTGGCGTGCAATTCCTCGTGTATAATTGAGTGGAAAGATCTTACGTAAAAGTGTTGTAATTTTTGTTTTCACAGCAAGCTTGAAAGACCAAGTCATGGGCTGGACATGGCTTGGCACATAGGCAAGGAAGATTAGATTTTTTAGGCAATCAAGGATGGTATGTGCATATCATGTGACGCAATTTTGAACAGTTGAGGCATGTGCACAACATGAGAGACAGTTATGGCTGTTGATGTAATGTGCACATCAGGTGAGGGAGTTTCGATCAATTACTAGCATGTGCACATGTAAGGCGGTTTTGAGCAGTTGATAACTAAGTCAAGAAACAGTTACAATTGATCCAGCCATGTTCACTAGATGTTCAACACATGTTCAACACAGTATGGGGAGTGGTAGAACACCTATTATCCTTGAAGGAGAATTTGATTGGTGCCTACAATTCTAACAGTTGGGGAAGTCAACTACATAGCTAAGTTGGCTAGAGCTAGGTGGTGTCAGCAATGCCTAGGCGGTGGTGCTGTAACCACCATATATAGCTTTTATATATAGATTGCTAGGGTCTGCTGTAACCCAAGAGAATTTGGGCATGTTTTTGTAAGCAAACCATAACCGAAAATCCTTTAAGCTTATTGAGAAGAAAAGGGTTGGGTCATTTGGCCTGTAACCTCGTGTGCCTCTGGTATTGTGGAGGAAGGTGCATCATGAGGATGCCTCTCCTGTCGAGTTTCATGCAGTTTATACTTTGAGCGAGACTCCTACTCCCAATCGAAGTTGGTACTATTTTACTACAAGAGACAAGTTGAATACTGGACTGCGCTCCAACTGTCATAGTTGAAAATCTCGCTTTATATTCGTCAGTGAAGGGTGGGCTGCAAAGGCTGTTAGGACTTTGGTACCAAGAGGATGGGGTATTCCTAAGATACTTGGTACGCCCTACACTTACTTTCTCTCCTTTGTCTTTTTTTTTTTTACTCATCATGCCTCTTGTAGATTCTACTGTGCTCTCTAGGGACCAAGAATAGAAGTTGCAAGCTATGAGTGCCCATACTGAAAAAGACTTTGGAGTCCTTATGTCCAAAGATGGTGGTGGGATGGTAGATCATCTCCGGGACCCTCTTTGAAAAGATAGAGTATGTTAATTCTCTTGTACTTTTTCCTTTTTCTTGGATTTTTCATCTAGATAACCCTTTATTTCCTTTGCAGTAGTAGATAGAAAGGTGATTGGGTCCCACCTTTTTGGTAGGAGCCCTCCTCCTCCTAAGGTGGCGAGGACGGGCGATACCTCTCAAGTGACTTCTCCAATGGCACCACCTAAGGTGTGCTCTCCTCGAGCAACACTTCTAGTGGTACCTTGGGCTCGCTCTCATCAAATGGCCCCTCTAGTGGTGTCTCCTCAGTCGCAGACTCCTTTAGTTGTATCTCCTACTCTAGGGTCCTCCTTGTTGGCCACACCTTCTGTCCCTCGTTCATCCACTCCTCCTGTGGGAACTTCTAGATGAGCACCGATTCAGGTCAACTCCATATTAGATAACGTGCTAGTTATAAAGGATCGCCTTGGGAGGTTTGTATTACCCAACGATGTTAGCGAGATTAGTGTTCTTGGCACTGAGGGAATCGTTAGCTCTTTTCTGGATGGCCTGGCTTAGGTAAGGGTCTGTCGTCTCCCTTTCTCTAGTCCTTTCTTAAGCTTCTGATATTCTTTTGACTTTTATCTTCCTTCAGGCTTCTACTGCATCTATGTGTTTACTTTCAAGGGCCTACTATCTCGGCCATCTGAAGCATAGTCATGAAGTAGTGTAAAAGGAGTTTCTTACTGCTCAAGGGAGGATTGTTGAGCTTGAAGCTGCTGACAAGACTTTCTAGGTCAATCTTGTGGTGTCCCATAAAAAGGCGACTAAGCTGGAGACTGAACTTTTGGTGACCCGTGAAAGAGACGCGCTCAGAGAGACTGAGTTTGTGGAGATCCGTGAGAGGACAACTAAGCTTGAGACTGAGTTTTTGGCGACCCGTGAGAAAGATGCGCTCAGAGAGGCTGAGCTTGCAGAGACCCACGAGAGGGCCATACTCAGAAAAGGCTGCTGCAAGGGTAGAGGTGAAGACTGCTCAGGAGAGAGCTTCTCGAGTTGAGGCGAATCTGGAGAATGGCCTTGCGGACGTCTTTATTGACGGTTATGAGGAGCTCCCTCATCTGGAGAATGGCCTTGTTTTCCCTTATATTGACCTTTCAGGCTTCTTACCAACTGAGGCGCCTGATGATGGTGAGGATGATGATGAGGAGGACGACGACGACCATGAGAATAGTTAGGGTGTTGGGTACTTTTGATTTTTTTTTTTAGGAAGGTAGCGTGTAGCCTCACTTTTGTAAAAATGGTTCTTTGCCACTGGTGCCCCTTTGAATACAAAAATGCAAATATATTTTTGGAGTAAATCTAGAAATTTTTATTCATTCACTGCTTATGTAAAGCAATATCGAGTAATAGCCCCAAAAAGTACATTGAATAAAACCAAGTTCCCCAACTTTATTACTTTGACTCTCTCAGGGTGTCATTGGTAGTACCTTTTCAATTGCTTAGTGTTCCATAGATGGGGGTAAGACCTTCCCCTCAAAATTCTGGATCTTGTAGGTGTCTGGCCTCACCACTTCTGTTATGAGGTAGGGTTTTTCCCAATTTTATCCCAGCTTTCCTTTGCGTGAATCTTTTATGGCGAGGATCACTTTTTTGAGCACCGAGTCTCTTGGTTGGAAAGAACGAGACTTCACCCTTGAGTTGTAGTACTTTGTCAAGTGGCGCTTATACTCCGTATTGCAGACCACAGCCATCTCTCTTGCTTTCTCTACCAAGTCGAGGTTAATGCGGAGTCCTTCCTCATTGGTGGTGGGGTCATGGTGCTAGATTCTTAATGAATGTACCCCGATCTCCACTGGGATAACTGTCTCAATTCCGAAGGCGAGGAAAAATGGGGTTTCACCAGTTGGGGTTTTTGGCATGGTTCGGTAGGCCCATAACACGCCCGGGAGTTCGTTAACCCAAAGACCCTTCGCCCTTTTGAGTCTTATCTTTAGGTTGGTAAAACAGTCCTGACCATGACTTTTGCTTGTCCCTTTGTCTGCGGGTGCGTTGGGCTAGAATGAGGCTACTTTATTTGAAGGTTAGAACAAAAGGAGTTCAGGAGCTTGTTGTCAAATTGCTTGGTGTTGTTGTTGACAATGGCGTGGGGTATCCCGAAGCGATAGACTAGGTTTTTCAGATAAAATTTTTCACCTTTGCGTCTATTTTCTTTGTTGAGGGTTCGACCTCCACCCATTTAGTGAAGTAGTCCACTGCTACCACGACGAACTTGCACTGTCCTCTGTTGAGAGGAAGAGGGCCTAGGATATCGATGCCCTATTTGGAGAAGGGCCACAGACTTGTGATGACCATGAGTTCCTCTGGCGGCTGCCTGGGCATAGTGGCGAAGCACTGACACTTGTCGCACTTCTTAGCGAATTCATGGGCATCCCTCACCATGCTAGGACAGAAGTAGCCTTGTCTAAGTGCCTTGTGGGCGGACGCTTCAGAGTGATTCCCACAAATCCCTTCATGGATCTCCCACAGTGCATAGTTAGCTTCCTCAGGCAAAATACACTGTAGTAATGGCAAAGATTAGCCTTTCTTATACAAGGTATCTTGTAAAATAGTAAATTTACAAGCTCTTATCTTGAACCTTCTGGCCTCGAGAGGATCATCTGACAATGCACCCAACTTGAGGTATGGCCTTGTCGAGGTTATCCAATTTGATTTAGTGGACACACAGTTACGTTTGTGGCTTCTACGTCTAACTTGTTTGGTTCAAATTGATAACCAATGAATGCTGGTCTTGGAGGGGCATTGGAAGATGAGGTGAGCCTGTCGAGTGCATTTGCGACTATGTTGTCCTCCCTTAGGATGTGACAAATTTTGAAGTATTAGAACTTGGCGATCAAGGCTTTCACCATGACAAGGTACTCCTGCATTCTGGCTCCTTTTGCCTCGAATTTACCCTTCACTTGTTTGACTATCAACTGAAAATCGCTATAAGTTTTGAGGTGCAGGGCTTCCATCTCAACTGCCAATCTTAGGCCAGACAGGAGTGCCTCATATTCTGCCTCATTATAGGAGGCAATGAAGTGGAGCTTCATAGCATACTTGATGAGAATGCCTTCGGGGCTGATCAGGATTAGGCTTGCTCCACTTCCTTCATTGGTCGAGGAGCCATCTACATAAAGGCTCAAGAGGGGTAGAGAGGAGGGCTCGAAGATCGGTGTGTAAGCAGGTTGGTGTGCCTAGGCCCTAGGATGTGCTCCAGGCTTGAGCGCCTAGGCGTCTGGGCACCTGGGATGGCTTGGGCGCATGGTTTTCACACTTGGGCGTCTGGGTGTCCTGTTCGGGTGTCAGATTGCTTTGCGCTTCCGGGCTCGATGTCTAAAATGTGGAAGGCTCATTGGTCTCCTTCTCTACTGTTGTAACCTTAGCAATAAAATCTATTCAGGCTTGTGCTTTGATGGTCGCCCTTGGCTGGTACTGGATATCGAACTCACCCAGTTTCATTGTCAATTTGAGGAGTCTCCTGGATACATCTGGCTTTCCTAAGAATCTCTTTAAAGATTGGTCTGTAATCACAACAATGGTGTGACTTTGGAAATAATGTTGTAGGTGCCTAGCTGTTGAGATGAGGGTGAGGGCTAGCTTTTCTAACCTCGAATATCTGATTTCTGCTCTTCAGTATGCTCTGCTCACATAATAGATGGACTTTTACACTCCATCATGGTTTTTGATGAGGATGGAGCTTACCACCGACGGGGAGGTAGAGATGTACAAATATAATGTCTCACTTGGTGTAGCATATGATAGGAAGAGAGGCGTAGCCAAATAGGCTTTGAGCTTTTGAAAGACTTCCTCTGCCTTAGGTCCCCACCTGAAGATTTTTTGGAGAATCTTGAAGAAAGGCAGACATTTGTCTACAGACTTAGAAACCAACCTGTTAAGTGTTGTAATTCTCCCATTGTAGCGCTGGAGCTCCTTGGTCGAGGAGGGTGATTTCTTGTCGAGGATGGTCTTGATCTTGTCAGAGTTCGCCTCAATTCCCCTCTAGTTAACCATAAAGCCTAGGAACTTTCCTGAACCCACACCAAATGCGCACTTCTCAGGATTTAGCTTCATGCAGTATAACCTGAGAACGTTGAAAGTTTCTTGGAGATGGTCAATGTGGTCTGTTGCAACGAGGCTTTTCACCAACATGTCGTCCACATACACCTCCATTGTTCACCGATCTGAGACTGGAACATCTTTTTCAACAGACGTTGATAGGTCGTTCCTGCATTCTATAGCCCAAAGGGCATGACCCTGTAATAGTAGGTCCCTTTTCGGAGTGATAAATGATGTTTTCTCATGATTTAGGGGGTACATGCTAATCTGGTTATACCCAGAGTACACATCCAAGAAGGTGGTAGCTGTCTTTTGGGCACGCCTTGTTAAGCTCGGTGAAGACAACGTAGAGGCGCCACTTTTTATTGGCTTTAGTCACCATCGCCACATTAGAAAGCCACTTAGGATATACCACTTCTTTGACCGCCCCATTCTCTATCAACTTTTTCACCTCCTTATCCATTGTTTGGGCCTTTTTAGTAGAGGCGCCCCTTAGTTTTTGACGAATAGGTTTGTGGTCAGGGTCAATATTGAAGCAGTGGGTGGCAATCTCAGGGTCAATGCCCTCGAGGTCTGCATGCGACCATGCAAAAACGTCCATATTGCGCCTTAGAAAGTGTATGAGCTGGCGGACCAAATCTTCAAAAAGTGAAGAGCCAATGTGTACTTTTCTTTCTGGATACTCTTCATCTAGGACCACCAGTCTGAGCTCCTCTACTGGTTCTCCTCTTTCCAACTTGGCATCATCTCTCGGGTTAAGGAACTCTACTTGCAATGCCTCATGTGGCTTCCTCGTCTTCATGGAGGAGACGTAGCATTCTCTTGCAGCTACTTGGTCTCCTCGGACCTCTACAACTCTGTTCAAGGTTGGAAAACAGAGAAGAAGATGGTAGGTGAAGGGCATATCTCTTAGGGTGTTGGGAACAGGTCGCTCTAGGATTATGTTGTAGGCCGAAGGGCATTTTATCACCAGGAAGTTGACTATGACTGTGAAACTTCAAGGTGCTATGCTGGTTGTGACTGGTAAGGTGATGGATCCTAGAGGATACACCTTCTCCCCTGAGAACCCAATGAGGGGTGACCTGATGGGCTACAATCATTCTATGCCCAAGTTGAGCTTGTCATAAGCATTTGCGAACAAGATATCCACAGAGCTGTTGCTGTCCACAAGAATTCTTCACACTTGGAAGTTGGCGACGGTTATGGTGAGCACCAGAGGGTCATCATGGGGATGTTGAATTTCTTCTAAGTCCTTATTTAAGAAGGATATGACCTCGTTGTTTCCGTGCTTAGGCACCTTAGATGGGTGCAAATCGTTGATGTGCCTTACTTTTCTGGCGTGGGCTTTTATGGTGGAGAGTGAGTCTCCTCCTCTTGCAAGCCCTCCAGAGATGGTGTAAATTTCTTTGACAGGCTGTTAGTCTTACTGATTATGAGGTGGTGTTGGGACTTGTCCTTTACTGGCAACATACTAGCGTAGGTGACCCCGTTGGATGAGCTCCTCAATTTGTCTTTTGATGTCATAGTAGTTGTCGGTGTCATGGCCATGGTCACGATGGAAGAGACAATATTTGTTTGGCTTCCTATGATTTGAGGGTGACTTCATTCTCCTTGGCCATTTTATTGCAGGGCTGTCCTGGATCTGTAATAGGATGTGCCCGACAGCGACATTGAGGGGAGTGAAGGCTTGTCGATCTCTCTATGATACAGGACCAAGCCATTCTTTGGAAGGTACCCTCTATGTCCTGCTGCGCTTGTTATTACTCTCCTTCTTGTCATCCCTGATTCTTTCTTTTCTTTTCTCCCCAGTTCTGGAGGACTCACCTCATCGGGCCCTTGTAATGTCCTTAGCATTCATGTATTTCTGGGCCTTCGCTAGCAGCTCTAGCATGCTCTTCAGTGGGCGCTTCATCACTGAGAAGAGAAAGCTTGATGACCGGAGGCCTCCTAGGAAGACGGTCATGCTGACCTTATCATCGGGCTCCTCTAACTGAAGGACCTCGTTAAAACGAGTGAGGTAGCTTCTCAAGCTCTCGNGTGATGGATCCTAGAGGATACACCTTCTCCCCTGAGAACCCAATGAGGGGTGACCTGATGGGCTACAATCATTCTATGCCCAAGTTGAGCTTGTCATAAGCATTTGCGAACAAGATATCCACAGAGCTGTTGCTGTCCACAAGAATTCTTCACACTTGGAAGTTGGCGACGGTTATGGTGAGCACCAGAGGGTCATCATGGGGATGTTGAATTTCTTCTAAGTCCTTATTTAAGAAGGATATGACCTCGTTGTTTCCGTGCTTAGGCACCTTAGATGGGTGCAAATCGTTGATGTGCCTTACTTTTCTGGCGTGGGCTTTTATGGTGGAGAGTGAGTCTCCTCCTCTTGCAAGCCCTCCAGAGATGGTGTAAATTTCTTTGACAGGCTGTTAGTCTTACTGATTATGAGGTGGTGTTGGGACTTGTCCTTTACTGGCAACATACTAGCGTAGGTGACCCCGTTGGATGAGCTCCTCAATTTGTCTTTTGATGTCATAGTAGTTGTCGGTGTCATGGCCATGGTCACGATGGAAGAGACAATATTTGTTTGGCTTCCTATGATTTGAGGGTGACTTCATTCTCCTTGGCCATTTTATTGCAGGGCTGTCCTGGATCTGTAATAGGATGTGCCCGACAGCGACATTGAGGGGAGTGAAGGCTTGTCGATCTCTCTATGATACAGGACCAAGCCATTCTTTGGAAGGTACCCTCTATGTCCTGCTGCGCTTGTTATTACTCTCCTTCTTGTCATCCCTGATTCTTTCTTTTCTTTTCTCCCCAGTTCTGGAGGACTCACCTCATCGGGCCCTTGTAATGTCCTTAGCATTCATGTATTTCTGGGCCTTCGCTAGCAGCTCTAGCATGCTCTTCAGTGGGCGCTTCATCACTGAGAAGAGAAAGCTTGATGACCGGAGGCCTCCTAGGAAGACGGTCATGCTGACCTTATCATCGGGCTCCTCTAACTGAAGGACCTCGTTAAAACGAGTGAGGTAGCTTCTCAAGCTCTCGTCTCGATCCTGCTTTATGCTGAGCAGGTGGGTGGCAGGCTTCTGGTGGCGACATTCTCCAATGAAGTGCAACACGAAGGACCTGCTCAACTCAGCAAATGAGCCAATGGAGGTTGGGGAGAGCTTGGCGAACCACTACCGAGCGGATCCCTTCAAGGTGGTTGGGAATGCTCTACACATGATTTCGTCAAGAATGTTGTGCAACTGCATCAAGGTCTTAAAAGTTTCGAGGTGGTCTAGCGAATCCTTCGTACCTTCAAAGGTTTCGACGGATGACATCTTGAATTTATGAGGAAATGGGTAGTTCACCACGTTAGGCTTGAAAGGCGTGTCAGTTTGCCTTACAAGATAGTCCATTGTCACGGGTCCCTGTGCCTTCATGACGTTGAAGACGTTACCGAGTTAATTTTGCACCACAATTTTTTCATCCTAGTGATTGGGAGGAGGTCCTCTAGAATTATCATGGAAATGGCTCCAATGCTCCATGCTTTGGTTTTCACCCTCATCCTCTTGGAAATGAGGGTCTCCGCCATGGGAAACAGGAGTTGGAGGAGGAAGTGAATGTTCCTCATGGTGGGTCCCCTTATGTGGGGGCTCCCAAGGGAACTCCCAAATTGGGGCGTCCCTTGATGGGGAACGCCTAGGTGGGAGTTCCTTGATGACCAGTGCGTGGAGCTCCTCTGACTTGAGATCCAGGCTACGATTATCCTTGTTGTCTGAGCATCAATTACAGAATCTGCTAGTTCTGGGCTATAAACTATTGCATTGTGTCTAGCATCTACTATGCATTTGGGATGAGATTGGTAGGTGGAGGAGCAACCTCCTACTCTCGCACTAGATTGTCTTCAAACTAATTCATGGATCTGATGGTGATTGCAATTGATTCAGCAAAGAAAGTGTTTAAGTGAGAATTTTGTTGATTCCCACACAGATGGTGCCAAACTGATGATGCACAAATTGGGTTTGTACACCACTTGAAAATTGAACAATAAAAATGCAGTAATTGATAAGTGAGAGAGAGAGACAAATGCAAGACAAAGTTTATTGTGGTTTGGTCAATGTGACCTACATCCACTTTGAATGACTAGGATCTTCGGATATTTTATTAATTCGAGTGTGTAGAGAGGGCAGAGAGTTACAAGTTATGAGAAGGAGATGGGAGATATGCTCGATTGGGTGTGATGCCTCCCAAGTGTTGGTAGAGCTTACAATTTATAGTCGTCTCATAACGCATAGTAATTAAATAACTAGTTTGGTGGTCATAACGGATTGTAGTGATTTAATAGTAATTAAATAACTGATCCAACGGAGGTGGTGACCTCTTCTCAACGGGCGAGGCGGTTACAATACTCTCCTTAGGACTCGGTCAAAGGATGAGGTGAGGGTTGACTCTCCCCAAGGCGGTGAGGATAAGGCTTTGGATGACCCAGTGTGCTCCCTACTAATGTAGCTCCTTGAGCTTTATAAGCTTGACTGAGTCTACCACATTGAGCTGGACTTACTGAATCTCTTTGAAATGGGCTATAAGCTCAGACCGGTCTTATAACATGAGTTGGGTCCTTGGGCTTGGCCCATCAGGAAGCATAGGAGGATTTTACTACTTCTTGCTCAGTTCTTTTCTCCCTAACTAATTCATTCATACGTCTATCTCTGTATGGTTCAAACTATCTGATGAAATTCCTGGAAAACTTGAAAGATCTCAAATCTCGCCCAGGTCCTCTCGGCTTTTTCCAGATGTAATTGTTAATTACATATTAATATGCTGCGGGTTATTTGTTACATATTAAAATGCATTTTGTTATTTGGGTTTGTGAGTTGTGGGGTTTTGCTATTTGTTCATGCACATGCGTAGTCTTATATTATTATGTTGATTATCGTGGATTATGTTATCCGTTTATATTATTTGTTTTTTTGTGCTTTTAGTTTTCGGGCCGTGTGATTTATTCATGTGCATGCATACCTTGATCTTAACGGGCAATATGCATATATCAAATTATCTATGACCAATGCTATAGGACCCAAGTTAATTTAACATGTGGCTTAATTGATTAAATCTTTAAATTAGGTCCTAAGTTAGATACCAATAACATTTTCCATTTTCTATCACATAACTTAAACATATACACACACTACTTTTAGCTACTTCTTGAAATCATTTTATTAGTAGGAAAGGGTGAATGTTTGGTCTGGGTACATAATGTCCAAGGACTGCATCTAATTGGTGGATTCTCATTCATTCATTATGGAGTGGCATGTGATCTTTCACCTTTCATCTTTTCTTTACCACAAATTAACTGGGTTTTATATGCTTTTGAATTGGTAGATACCACAGATATGTTTATCAAAGGTTTTGTGAGCTATTTTGCATTTGTGCAGCCGGTTAGTAGAACTAGAAACATTTGATAATTGTAAGATAGTAATGAAGCAATTCTAATGGAAATTGTAGGATCAAAGAACATGTAACATGAGAACGGCGGGAGCAAGGATGCAGCAGAGCTGGTTGAGAAGCAATTGGGATTAGAGAAAGCCTCGACCCTTTGATCAGTTTGTGGGTAAAGCTGAAACCCATTAGAAATAAACATGAACTCAATCATCCTTGTATGACATGTCACAAGCTCAATTAATTAACTTTTATGTTATCTCAATCAATACTTAGTGCTATTTACATCTGATTTAACTCAGCATTTGAATGATTATATCTGTCCAACATGTGGTCATGCTTTAGGGAATTCACATTTTCAATTAAGGGGATTCTTTTTATGAACTTGTTTTGTGTCACACCTTAATGCTTTTATACTACAGATACCATACACTTGCCCCATATACACATCGTGGATGAATTATTACTCGAAGTTGTAAGGTGCTCTCAGTAACCTTGATTTTTCCTTCTTTTCATTCATCATCATTTTTTGCTTGGAGGTATGATTGGTCCCTATCTTTTTTGTTCATCAAAAGAAACAAAAAAAGGGCAATCGCACTCTCATCGGTTGAATGTCACACTGCTGTAGAAGAAGCGCTAGTTGATTTTCTTTAACAACCCCATTACTTATTGACTACTAGAGGTTGAGAAAGTATTCTGACCATTACTAATGAAACTTTAGATTCATCTTTTGTTTAGACTAACAATGCACTACGTACATTGTACGTGAATAATTTTTTTTTAAAAAAAAATAATAAATAAATATTTGATGAAGGGGTTAAACTTTATGATTACACGNTAGACTAACAATGCACTACGTACATTGTACGTGAATAATTTTTTTTTAAAAAAAAATAATAAATAAATATTTGATGAAATGGTTAAACTTTATGATTACACGTGACACAACATTAAATGTGCTCACATGATGTTGATAAAACCAGACGCGTGATGAAGGATTTTTCTATTAAGAGCTTTCTAACCAAGCCGAGTTAATTAGAGGATCGGCAATATATTGGTTCTCTTTGTAACCAAACTCATTAATCTGTTCAGTTAAGCAATGAAAGAGCTCGGCTTGTGCCAAGCCGAGTCCGGTAAAATATTCAGCAAGACAATTGAAGAAATCGGTTTGTACCAAACAAAGTCCATTAATCTGTTCGACAAATATCAAGTGTGCTCGGCNTAAAATATTCAGCAAGACAATTGAAGAAATCGGTTTGTACCAAACAAAGTCCATTAATCTGTTCGGCAAATATCAAGTGTGCTCGGCATTTGATATGTCCGAGCTATTTAAGATAAATAGAAGGATAAAGATACACTTATAATTTAGGCAATCAGATAAACCAATTAACGAAATTATAGATATCAGGAGGAATT
Organism: Ilex paraguariensis; assembly: GCA_963454935.2. Classification (NCBI taxonomy): domain Eukaryota; kingdom Viridiplantae; phylum Streptophyta; class Magnoliopsida; order Aquifoliales; family Aquifoliaceae; genus Ilex; species Ilex paraguariensis. The sequence goes on from CAUOFW020002680.1 coordinate 193,464, forward strand.
GTTGGAGAAATGTCAGCAACTTCCCAAATTGAAAGACTGAATTGAAGGAAGGTGTGCCACCTTGAACCTAAATTCATGGAAACCCTAAGGGGATAACGATCTATAAAAACCAAGAGGAGCCAAGGTGAAAGGTACGCTGAACCCTCCTTGTCTTTTTCCATTTGTTTGATTATCCTTACTGACTTAAGCATTGAAGTGCCTTCGATCAAAGCACTTCGATCTTGGGCAGTGTGTTGGTTTTGCAGGAAGGAGAAGATTGGGAGATCACGTTCAGAACCCCATAACCATTTCAATTCCAATAGGAGGTAATCTCAATTTTTTGCCTCTTACATTTGACGCCGTCTGTGGGAAAGATCATCACCTTTCAGAACAAAAAGCTACTATGTCAAGGCTCAGAAGTGCAATTGGATCACCTGTAGGCAGTTTTTCCTTGGGAAATTCTGATCCTGCGTCTCATCCTTTTGACAATAACACAAGGTTGCATGCATTTAGAAGCCCCTCCAGAATCCGTGAGGATGACGAGGTATCCTCTACGAGTTTCAAGCCCTCGAAAAATCAGAACCAACAGAGCAAGGATCATGGTAAGTTACTCCGTGCCGAGGGGGAGGACCATTTCCTTGGCAAAGCTAGTCCAGTCCCTGCAGGATTGACTTGACGCCCATGACAAGCTGTTCAAGAAATCCTATGCTAGGGAGAAAGATTTGATCCAAGAAAACGAAGAGTTAAAAGCAAAGCTGAAAGAGGTGACTAGAATGGAAAAACGGGCGAGAGAAAATTGGCATGAAAGTCCGGGACAGAAGCTTAACAGAGTTAAAATTGCTGATGAGAAAGATTACCGNTTTTCTTTACCACAAATTAACTGGGTTTTATATGCTTTTGAATTGGTAGATACCACAGATATGTTTATCAAAGGTTTTGTGAGCTATTTTGCATTTGTGCAGCCAGTTAGTAGAACTAGAAACATTTGATAATTGTAAGATAGTAATGAAGCAANGATACCACAGATATGTTTATCAAAGGTTTTGTGAGCTATTTTGCATTTGTGCAGCCGGTTAGTAGAACTAGAAACATTTGATAATTGTAAGATAGTAATGAAGCANAGGATACGTGGAAGCAATATATCAACAAAGAGCTCAACCTTCGCTTGAAGAGACCAGAACAGAGGTCGGTTAGGGACCTAGCTAGAAGAACAACAGGGGAGTACGGAGACGGTTTGGAGTCATCTCCATTCACTGCCTGGGTCGAAAAAAGCACGAATCCCGAACAAGCTTGTCGTCCCAAACTTCAAGTTGTACGATGGAAAGACCGACCCAGCCTCACATATTAGGCACTTCTGACAGCTGATGACCATCCACCGAAGAAACGAGCCACTGCTCTGCAGTATCTTCCCTAGCAGTCTGGGGGAGTCCGCCATGAAGTGGTTCGACAACTTACCGAAAGAAACGATTAACGAGTGGTCTCAGTTAGCCGAGCAGTTCACAGCTCGATTCATCATGAGCAGTAAACAACCAAAGGATGTTGGGGCTCTACTGACGCTGAAAAAGAAAAGTAACGAAAGCTTACGAGAGTATGCGCANCAATTCTAATGGAAATTGTAGGATCAAAGAACATGTAACATGAGAACGGCGGGAGCAAGGATGCAGCAGAGCTGGTTGAGAAGCAATTGGGATTAGAGAAAGCCTCGACCCTTTGATCAGTTTGTGGGTAAAGCTGAAACCCATTAGAAATAAACATGAACTCAATCATCCTTGTATGACATGTCACAAGCTCAATTAATTAACTTTTATGTTATCTCAATCAATACTTAGTGCTATTTACATCTGATTTAACTCAGCATTTGAATGATTATATCTGTCCAACATGTGGTCATGCTTTAGGGAATTCACATTTTCAATTAAGGGGATTCTTTTTATGAACTTGTTTTGTGTCACACCTTAATGCTTTTATACTACAGATACCATACACTTGCCCCATATACACATCGTGGATGAATTATTACTCGAAGTTGTAAGGTGCTCTCAGTAACCTTGATTTTTCCTTCTTTTCATTCATCATCATTTTTTGCTTGGAGGTATGATTGGTCCCTATCTTTTTTGTTCATCAAAAGAAACAAAAAAAGGGCAATCGCACTCTCATCGGTTGAATGTCACACTGCTGTAGAAGAAGCGCTAGTTGATTTTCTTTAACAACCCCATTACTTATTGACTACTAGAGGTTGAGAAAGTATTCTGACCATTACTAATGAAACTTTNCAGAGAAGTGGTTAAGGAACATTCGAGTCGGAGACAGTTTGGAAGGGAAAAACAAGTTGAGCCGAATAAAGAGGGAGAAAGGAAGTTTGAGAAGGAGGGATATCCCCAAAGGTCCCCTTTTTTGGGGGTGAATACATTGTTCAAAGAACCAATTTACAAGGTTCTAAGTCAAATCAAAGGTAAGCCGTTCTTCAAATGGCCGAACAAGCTAATAGGTGATCCATCTAAAAGGAATCCAAATTTTAGGTGCTCGTATCATAGAGGTATAGGCCATATGACTGAGAATTGCCGATCTTTCAAGTAGCACCTAGAGGAGTTAGTCCAGGCTGGACATCTCGCAGAATTCATTAAAAGTGAGCAGAAAACCAAAGGGGGGAAAACCGAGCCAAAAGGAGACTTCAACACTCCAGCTGGGGTAATTGATGTGATCCATGCCGCCACCAACGCTCAGATGTCCACAAACAACTCTGCTCAGGCTTATATTCAGAAAGCAGCCAAAGAGAAAGAAGTGTACGAGTTGAGAATGACCTCGGAGGTCGCCAACAAACGAATCAAGATAGAGGATATAGCTGAAGCGATCTGTTTCATCGAACAGGTTTTGGTCGATGTTCACCAACTGCACAATGACGCCTTGGTCGTCATACTTTGGATTGCCAATTTTGATGTGAGAAGGGTCTTGATTGATCTGGGGAGTTCGTCAGAAATCATGTATATGGATCTATTTGAGAAGCTCGACCTCAAGAAAGAAGATCTCAAGCCCTCGAATACTCAACTTATCAGCTTCAGTGGAAAAACGGTTCTACCCAAGGGAAAGGTCATGTTGCCTGTAAAGACAGGACTAGTTTTCGTTATGACCAAGTTCCTGGCAGTGAACACAGTCTCGACATAAAATGCAATTATGAGGTGTACTTGGCTACACGAAATGAAGGCGGTACCATCAACATACCATCAAATGCTGAGGTTCCCATCATTTGATGGAGTAGTAAATATTCGAGGAGACCAAGTCAATTCTAGAACTTGCTTGTTGGCTTCTGTCATGTCTAAAGACAAGGTAGAACGCCTAGGAAATTGGTCTGTGGAAGAACAGATGGAATAACAATCAATATTAGACAGCTCAGTTGACCCTGCTGACCAAGCTGTAAAAAATAGCCCTAAAGTACCTTTAGGCGAAGAGAGGGAGGCTATAAACCAAATAGTTGAAGACTTGACTAGAGTACCTCTAGACAAGGATGCTGACCAAGAAAATTATTTTTTGTTAGGAACAACTCTTAGTTCTGAACAAAGGACAAAGCTCGTTACACTACTGAAAGAATACGCCGATGTATTTGCATGGAATACCACTGACATGCTTGGCGTACCGCCAGAAATGGCATGTCATCACTTAAACATAGATCCGAGCTTCAAGCCAGTAAAGCAAAAGCTTAAGAGGTCGGCAACACAGCATCAAGAAGCAGTAAAAGAAGAAGTGGCTCATTTGCTGGAGTCTCAAACAATTAGGGAGGTGAAATATCTAACCTGGTTGTCAAACACTGTTGTGGTAAAGAAGAAAAATGGGAAGTGGAGAGTCTGTATTGATTTTACCAACCTGAATAAAGCGTGTCCAAAAGAAAGTTTCTCCCTACCGAAGATAGATCAGTTGGTAGACGCTACAGCTGGGCATGAGCAGATGAGTTTCTTGGATGCCTACAGGGGATATCATCAGATCCCCTTGCCAATGAGGATCAAGAAAAGACTGCCTTTATAACGCTAGAAGGAACGTACTGTTACATAGTAATGCCCTTTGGGTTGAAAAATGCAGGAGCAACATACCAGAGGTTAGTAACGAAAATGTTTTTCCATATGATAGGTAACACTATAGAAGTTTACATCGATGATATGGTAGTTAAAAGTCGCAAAGCCACGAGTCATTGTGCCGACCTGAAGGAAACTTTCAATATTCTGCGAAAATATAGCATGAAGTTAAATACGTCTAAATGCGCTTTCGGGGTCGACTTAGGGAAATTATTGGGATTTCTGGTTACTCACCGAGGAATAGAGGTGAATCCCGAGCAAGTGATGGCGATTGCCGAATTGAAATCCCCTCGAACTGTAAAAGAGGTGCAGAGGCTAATAGGAATGGTAGCAGCACTTGAGAGATTTATATCCCGCGCATCTGACAAATGCAGACCCTTCTTTCAGTCAATCAAAGGAAAACAGGGAGCACTCTAGAATCAGGAGTATGAGGAAGTGTTTGCAAATTTGAAAAACATACTTAGTGTCTCCACCGATTCTATCAACCTCGAATCCCGAGGAAATACTTTACCTCTACGTGGCTGTATCAGAACACGCTGTAGGTGGAGCATTGATGAGGAATGATTGTGGAAGATGAAACCAATCTTCTATGTGAGCAAGATGCTCTTGGATGCAAAATCAAGGTATACTCCGTTGGAAAAACTCGCCCTAGCACTAATTAGCTCGGCCAGGAAGCTCAGGCACAACTTCCAAGCCCATCAAATCACACTACTTACTGATCAACTGCTAAAGTCACTCTTCCATAAAGCCGATTTATCGGGATGTGCTGCTAAATGGGCAGTGGAGCTAGGGGAATTTGACGTTTGATTCAAACCAAGGAAGTTGATAAAGGGCCAGGTTGTGACAGACTTTATTGCAGAATTTCTACCTAAGGATACATTAGCACAGACTGAAGAGACTTCTTGCTTGCAACCGAGAAGGGGAGCTCGGTAGCAGTTAGGCACTGTTTGTCGATGGATCCTCAAATCAAAAGGGTGCTGGCATCAGCATTGTCCTAGTAAGTCCAGAGGGATGTACTTTGGAGAAAACCACCAGGCTCGGATTTGAAGCCTCTAACAACGAAGCGGAGTATGAAGCTTTGATAGCTAGAGTAAGGCTGGCAGTCGAGTTGAGGGCAATGAAGCTCCAAATATTCTCCGATTCACAATTCGTGGTGAATCAGATAATATGAGAGTATTCAACAAAGGATGAAAGAATGATTGCCTACCATGCCATTGCAGAAAGGGAACTGAGAAAGAAACCTGAATATTCTATTTAGCAGGTCAGAAGAGCAAGGAATTCTCACGCTGACGCTTTGGCTTCGTTGGCCTCGGCCATTGACCTTGAAAATGAGCGAACTCTTACTGTGAAATTACAATTCAAGCCCAGTATTCAGTCAAGCAGTACCCGAGAAGCCCAATGCATTGATGCCGAGCCGAGTTGGATGGACCCTATAGTTAACTTCTTAAAGGATGGAACGTTGCCCAAGAAGAAGAAGGAAGCCCACAAGTTACGATTGAAAGTTGCTACGTTCTAGTAATCACCTAAACTCGAGCTTTATCAACGTTCTTTTGGAGGCCCATATTTGAAGTTTGTACACCCGAAGTCAGTCCCAGACTTCTTATTTGAAATTCATGAAGGAAGCTGCAGAGCTCATACTGGTGGGAGATCTTTGGCTCACCAAGCCATCTCTCAGGGCTTTTAATGGCCATATATATGTAGAAGGACGCTCAACAATTTGTGAGACGGTGCGAGAAATGTCAGAAGTTCTCTCCAATACCGAGAAAACCTTCACAAGAGCTGCTTCCATTAGCTAGCCCATGGCCATTTGCTTAGTGGGGGCTGGACATAATGGGACCATTTCCTCGGGCACCAGGCAACAAGAAGTACCTTCTTGTCGCAACTGATTATTTCACTAAATGGGTGGAAGCCGAGCTCCTAGCCAACATTAGAGATACCGATATGAGGAAATTTTTCTAGAAGTATATTATTATTAGGTTCAGATCCCGCATACACTCATTTCAGATAATGGCACACAATTCGATAGTCATCCTTTCAAAACTTTCTGCCAGCACTTCGGGATCTGGAATCATTATTCCACCCCCACCTACCCTTAGAGCAATGAGCAAGCAGAAATCTCTAACAAAATAATCCTGGATGGAATCAAGAAAAGGCTGGAGGATGCCAAAGGAAGATAGGTAGAAGAGTTGCCGATTATTCTGTAGAAGTACCGAACCACACCTCGACGCTCAATTAGAGAGACTCCCTTTGCCCTGGCATATGGGATGGAGGCTGTTATTCCATTGGAGATTGGCTTACCGACCTTAAGAACCGAGCTGGTCAAAAGCAACGTTAATGATGCCGTCATCGCACGAGATCTTAATCTGGCCAAAGAAAAGAGAGAGCAGACCACCATAAAAATGGCTTCATATTGGAATCAGATGTCCCGAGCCTATAACAAGAATATAAATCCTTAGTCCTTCACACTTGGAGACCTAGTGCTTAGGCGAGTATTAGGCTCGGCTAAGAACCCTGCCCATGGGAAGCTTGGAGCAAACTGGGAAGGTCTATACAAAATAGTCAAAGTTGGGGGCAGCGGGTATTACGAACTCGAGACCTTGGATCATTAGGCCGTAATGCGCCCTTAGAACACTGCGAACCTTAAAAAGTTCTATTTCTAAAAGTACCTGTTTAATAGAACTCTGAAGTGCCTTCAAAAATTTAAGGATGCCCCTTTGGCGATGATATACCAGCAGTGAATGTACCAAATCAAAGTTATCAATAAAAATTTGAAGATTCTTTTTTCCTACACTTGCTTTGCATTATATATGTCCTACTGCTAAGGTAGGGAGGCTAAAAAACCTGATAGAAATCAAAAGCTTAAATCAGGCGCAGCTACCCGATCAGATCCAGGCCCTCAACTAGGCATGATGATGTAAGCTGACTAGGGATGGGTTAGAGTCAAATTAGATTGGCGGGTCGGTACGGAGTAGAAACACTCTTAGACCTCAAGGGGACTTTGAGTAACTCTACTGAGGAACCGAGCTCTTTGAAAAAAGGCCAAACATGGGCCAAGATTTCAAAGAGGCTCGAAATATTTTTTGAGGAGCCGAGCTCTTTGAAAGGGCCGAGCAAAGACCAAGAATTCAAAGAGGCTCAAAATATTTTCTAAGTGTAAAAAGGTTCCTGTTGAGGAACCGAGCTCTTTGAAAAGGTCCGGGCAAAAGCCAAGATTTCAAAGAGGCTCGAAATTTTTTCTAAGTATAAAAAAGATTCCTGTTGAGGAACCGAGCTCTTTGAGAAAGGCTGAGCAAGGGCCAAGACTCCAAAGAGGCTCAAAAAATTTTCTAAGTATAAAAAGGTTCCTAGCTTTTTCGATAAAAGCCAAGTCGAGGCCAAGACAGCAAAGAAGACTTAGATTTTCTCAAAACATTAACATGAACTACAGAACTTGAAAGGCCAAAGGGTGTTTTGCATTTATACTTCAAACATTTTCTACAATATCATGACCTTTGTAACAGGTACATTAGAAATTTTAAAACATTCAAAAAAGTCTTCTTAAGTGTTTGAAGGAGTAGGTGGATGAGAGGAGCTCGGAGCCTTATGCTTCAAGAAAAGTTTTGAAGAAGGATCAACCTCGGCAGCAGTCAATGCAGCCTGCCAGCCTCTGCTAAAGAATGCCTCTTGTAGCTGAGGGATCTGAAAAGTTAGGTCATCCTCAACTTTCTCCATGTCTTCATTATAAGCAGCATCTTCTTTCCCTTTAGCCTCGACCTTGTATTGCTCAAACTCCTCAAGGAGAGTGGAGTAGTCAAGTTGGGACTGAGAGAGCTCCACGTTGATTTCATGCTCGGACTCTTTCAATTTCTCAACATTTGAAGAAAGCCTCTGGTTCTCCTCGATTAGGCTTTGGTTTTTAGCCTGCAGAACCTTCACTTCTTCGCAAAGTTTCACATAATCCTCATCCACGCTTTCCTTTTTGGCTAGAGCCAAAGCTCGGGAATGGATGATGTCTTTCATTGCCTTGTCCTTCCGAGCTATTCGCGCTCCAACCTCATAGACTTTTTGCAAACCCTTGAAGATGTGAAGAAAGAAAAGACTTAGAGAAATTTCAAAAGAAAAAAAGCTTAAGAGAAGTCCGAGTCAAGACTTACCAAAACCATATGTTGGATTGTCTGACGAGACACTTCATCGTCAGTGAGAGCTTCATTCATTGCCAGATCCCTAGGCAAAATCACTCATTGGGAAATCCCTACTGCAATATTTAAATCTTCAATTGCAGAGTCCTTGGCAGTGATTTCCTCTTTTTTGCTCTAAGGATTGGTCGAAATGGAGGATTGGAAGGCTTGGCAAGAAAGCTTGCTTCGGACTCGGCAGTCCTTTGCCTTTTAGGGGCTAGGTCTTCGGCGAGCTCAAAAATTGAATCATCTTCTTGAATAGGGGAGAGGACAAGTTTTGAAGGATCCATTTCAACATGAACAGAAGTTTTAGCAACTCGAGCAAAATCCGCTTGGTTATCCAAAGGCAAGCCAGCGTCATTGGAAAGAAGCACCTCAGGAAGGGCCTCGACAATCTGTTCGTCAAGAATAGAGATCGGAGCAGTTGAGGCAAGTGGAGTCTGTTCGGTGGGAAGAGTCGGCTCAGCTATTGACAAAAAGTCTAAAACATTTCTTACAGACCTTCGTCCAGAGGCTGCTAGAGGTCCCTTTTTTCCTCGGGGTGTCTTCTCTCGAGCAGATTATATTGCCTCCCGATTTGCTGCAAGGGTCGCATTAGGTCGGTTCAGCACAACAATAAAGGACGTATAGTTTGGTGTGTATTCGAGCAACATATGCGTAGCACGGTAGAATAGGGACTCGTTGAAATCACAAACCTTCTGGAGCTGGTCCAACTTAACAGAAGATTTGGGGATTTTGCCTTTCACCATCTGTCCTACACAAGCAATATATCAGATACAAGAAAAGAGAAAACAATAAGTGTTTTTAAGGAAAAAAAAGGTTCAAATACCTGGTGCGCCTTCTTCATAGGGGCAGCGATAAGAGGGTGAAACATCACCAGGGTACTCCCAATTCTCAGAAACGAACAAAATGTCATTTTCGTGACCTTTGTTCGAATTTGGAAGATGGGTGACCAGATAACAATCCTTCTTTCTCACCAAAAGATAATAGCTATCTCCAGCAACTTGATGATATAGTAATACAGGATATCCCATAAACCTAGACTCAGACCTAAGATTTTGTTTAAAGCAAACACCCCCATGACTATCCTAAAGAAATTGAGGCAGCATTGGAGGGGACAGAGTTTAGTGGTAGAAAGAACCCAAAGAAGAAGTGGATCGAGGGGAAAACAAATTTCACCCTCAGTAATGGCTCGAGTGGGGATGAGGATTCTCTCTCTGGTCCCAATCAGTGGCTCATCTTTCCCTGCAACTTTAACCTTGACGTCGTCTAGAATGTTATACTTGGCTTTGAAAGCAGGAACTTTTGATGGAGTAAGATGAGTCATGAAGAAGATGAAATGCAGATGAAGAAGAACATGGAGAGAAGAGGATAAGAAGCTGAAAGTTTGGCAGCANGGAGTAAGATGAGTCATGAAGAAGATGAAATGCAGATGAAGAAGAACATGGAGAGAAGAGGATAAGAAGCTGAAAGTTTGGCAGCAGAAAAGCAAAAATGCGAAGGAAGACGGTTATAAAGAAAGAGGAATTTTAAAGGGCAACATTTAAATGCTCTGAATGTGCCACCAAAACGAAAAGGCATGTTACGAAGTACAAGTGATGATGAAAAACGTGTGTCAGATGTTTTCTGGGGGCAAATAAAGGGGTTAAACCTCATAATTACACGTGACACAACATTAAATGTGCTCACGTGATGTTGATAAGACCAGACACGTGATGAAGAATTTTTTTAGTAAGGGCTTTCTAACCAAGCCGAGCTAATTAGAGGATCGGCAATATATTGGTTCTCTTTGTGACCGGACTCATCAATCTGTTCGGTTAAGCAATGAAAGAGCTTGGCTTGTGCCAAGCCGAGTCCAGTAAAGTATTCATCAAGGCAATTGAAGAAATCGGTTTGTGCCAAACCAAATCCCTTAATCTATTTGGCAAATATCAAGTGTGCTTGGCATTTGATATGTCCGAGTTGTTTAAGATAAATAGAAGGATAAAGGTATGCCTATAACTTAGGCAATCAGATAAATGAATCAACGAAATTATAGATATCAGGATGAATTGTTGGAAAAATGTCAGTAACTTCCCAAACTGAAAGACTGAATTGAAGGAAGGTGTGCCACGTTGAACCTAAATTCATGAAAATCCTAAGGGGATAACGATCTATAAATACCAAGAGGAGCCAAAGTGAAAGGTACGCTAAACCTTCCTTGTCTTCTTCCATTCGTTTGATTATCCTTACTGACTTAAGAATCAGAGTGTCTTCGATCGAATCACTTCGATCTTGGGCAGTGTGTTGGTTTTGCAGGCAGGGGAAGATTGGAAGATCACATTCAAAACCCCATAACCATTTCAATTCCAATAAGAGGTAATCTCAATTTTTTGCCTTTTACATTGGGTATATGTTTACTTGAATTAAATATTATCTCAGATTTATAAAACTTTTTTTTTCATGTATCATGCTCAACTATAGAATTTTTGAAAAGTTTGTATATTTTCCCAATTCGTTGTTCTAACTCTAAGAAAAATAGTAAAAAAATAATTAAAGTTCTATTTTGTTTCTATAATTTTATAATTGAAAGTGATTTTTTAGTGATGTTGAAAAATTAAATTTTTTAAAACTAATTTGATTAAGATTCCACTTATAAATTATTGAATAAAATAAAAATAATTATCAATGTACCAATCGTTTTGAAAATTTACTGTATTTAGATTTAGTTAATTCAATTGAGATAAAATTTAATATAAAACACTATAATATATATTATAAAGTATATTAAAATTTAAAAATATTCAAGTTTCACATAAAATGTTGACACAGTTTAAAATGTTTATTGTGACTAAACAATCATGTAAAATTATATATACATTATTTTTTATCTTAAAAATGAAATAGTTAAACATTTTGATAAAATAAAATAAAATATACATATGTAGTCATAATATTATCTTTATAAATGAAATGAGTAATATTATATTGATGGAGCTTTTGAACGTTTTTTGAATATTTTGTTAAAACTTATAATAATGCATATATTTTTTAAGAGTAATATAATCAATCAAAAAGTTTCATAAATACATAAATAAATAATTAATTTGATTAAAATTTCACTTATAAATTATTGAATAAAATAAAAATAATTATCAATAGACAAATTATAATGGAACCTTACTGTATTTAAGATTATCTAGGTCAATTGAGATAAAATTTAATGTACCATGCTATAATATATATTATAAAGCACAATTTTAAACAAAAAATCAAGTTTTCACATAAAATCTTAATATAGTCTAAAGTAACACAATCGAAACTAATTCGATGGAGGGCATTTAATTAAAAAATGTCTCACTCCTTCGGGAAAAAGAAAAAAAAAATACTTTATCAAATTTACATTTGTAGCTCCTTTACTAATAATTTTCACAGGCCAGACAAAAACAAATCTTAACAAGCCTATAAAGTTATTGACAATTTACTTTCTAGCATGTATTTTTTAAGAGTAATATAGTTAATCAATACGTTTCATCAAAATTGACATTTATACATAGGAAATATATAATTAAAAATGATTTTAGATATAATTTGGAAATTTAAATGCATAAAGATATAATGGTAATTTAGATATTAAGTGGGGAAGGACATAATGACCTTTTTAATTTTTTATGAGGGTAAAATAGTGTATTAAAAGTTTTTCATGTTAAAGTACAATTTTTAGTAGTGTAGATAGATATAGATAGATGTATAGGTATATCATAATGGATTTGCATCCCTATCATTGATCAAATTTCCTTTCTAGGTTTATCTCCCATTATTTTTAGTTGCTTATGTGATAGTAACCATTTTAATATGTTGAAGATCAATTTCTTATACTAGGCACCAAGCCTAAAAAATACTAATTAGCCGCATCAATTTTGTTGGTACCACATCATGTTTTTAATTCATGTTGAACTGTGAAATATGAAGGGTCCTAGACTAANCTAATTAGCCGCATCAATTTTGTTGGTACCACATCATGTTTTTAATTCATGTTGAACTGTGAAATATGAAGGGTCCTAGACTAAAAAATAATCACATACCACATTGCTTGAAACATTGATTGCGTGTTGTTTGGGGCTTCTATCTTATATCAAACTAGAGGTAATCTGTACCTGAAGGCATGTTATAATTTGAATAGTTTTGATAGGGATATTGGTGGCCGTTGGATGAGTCTATTTGAAACCGTCAAATTGATTTATTGAAGTCTATCCTATTTTATATTATAGAAATTCAAAAAAAAAAATTCGAGTCAAGGTTAATGGTGCCACTTTTTTATAAGTGACATAAAAAACTATCTGAAAGTTAAAATATATAACTCATTTTATTGGCTAATATTTTTTTTTTGACATTTACTAGGACCTATGCTTTGTTCAGTGACTATGGTGTGACGTTGCACAAATCATTTTTACTTTTTTTTTTCTCTCTAAATTGCATGTGATGGTTTGGTTTTCATTTGCTACAAGAAGTATTAGTTATTAATTATTTTTTGACCTGGTGAAATTCATGGGGCCCAAACACTAGAGGTAGTGATGGCTTCTTAATTTTCTTTTTCTTTTTCTTAATTAGGTTTGGAGGGTTGGTGATCTGATGGGAGGGACATTANTTGAAGGAGTAGGTGGATGAGAGGAGCTCGGAGCCTTATGCTTCAAGAAAAGTTTCGAAGAAGGATCAACCTCGGCAGCAGTCAATGCAGCCTGCCAGCCTCTGCTAAAGAATGCCTCTTGTAGATGAGGGATCTGAAAAGTTTGGTCATCCTCAGCTTTCTCCATGTCTTCATTATAAGCAGCACCTTCTTTCCCTTTAGTCTCGACCTTGTATTGCTCAAACTCCTCAAGGAGAGTGGAGTAGTCAAGTTGGGACTGAGAGAGCTCCACGTTGATTTCATGCTCGGACTCTTTCAATTTCTCAACATTTGAAGAAAGCCTCTGGTTCTCCTCGATTAGGCTTTGGTTTTTAGCATGCAGAACCTTCACTTCTTCGCAAAGTTTCACATACTCCTCATCCACGCTTTCCTTTTTGGCTAGAGCCAAAGCTCGGGAATGGATGACGTCTTTCATTGCCTTGTCCTTCCGAGCTATTCGCGCTCCAACCTCATGGACTTTTTGCAAACCCTTAAAGATGCGAAGAAAGAAAAGACTTAGAGAAATTTCAAAAGAAAAAAAGCTTAAGAGAAGTCCGAGTCAAGACTTACCAAAACCATATGTTGGATTGTCTGACGAGACACTTCATCGTCAGTGAGAGCTTCATTCATTGCCAGATCCCTAGGCAAAATCACTCGTTGGGAAATCCCTACTGCAACATTTAAATCTTCAATTGTAGAGTCCTTGGCAGTGATTTCCTCTTTTTTGCTCTAAGGATTGGTCGGAATGGAGGATTGGAAGGCTCCGCAAGAAAGCTCGCTTCGGACTCGGCAGTCCTTTGCCTTTTAGGGGCTAGGTCTTCGGCGAGCTCAAAAATTGAATCATCTTCTTGAATAGGGGAGAGGACAAGTTCTGAATGATCCATTTCAACATGAACAGAAGTTTCAGCAACTCGAGCAAAATCCGCTTGGTTATCCAAAGGCAGGCCAGCGTCATTGGAAAGAAGCACCTTAGGAAGGGCCTCGACAATCTGTTCATCAAGAATAGAGACCGGAGCAGTTGAGGCAAGTGGAGTCTGTTCGGTGGGAAGAGTCGGCTCAGCTATTGACAAAAAGTCTAAAACATTTCTTACAGACCTTCGTCCAGAGGCTGCTAGAGGTCCCTTTTTTCCTCGGGGTGTCTTCTCTCGAGCAGATTATATTGCCTCCCGATTTGCTGCAAGGGTCGCATTAGGTCGGTTCAGCACAACAATAAAGGACGTATAGTTTGGTGTGTATTCGAGCAACATATGCGTAGCACGGTAGAATAGGGACTCGTTGAAATCACAAACCTTCTGGAGCTGGTCCAACTTAACAGAAGATTTGGGGATTTTGCCTTTCACCATCTGTCCTACACAAGCAATATATCAGATACAAGAAAAGAGAAAACAATAAGTGTTTTTAAGGAAAAAAAAGGTTCAAATACCTGGTGCGCCTTCTTCATAGGGGCAGCGATAAGAGGGTGAAACATCACCAGGGTACTCCCAATTCTCAGAAACGAACAAAATGTCATTTTCGTGACCTTTGTTCGAATTTGGAAGATGGGTGACCAGATAACAATCCTTCTTTCTCACCAAAAGATAATAGCTATCTCCAGCAACTTGATGATATAGTAATACAGGATATCCCATAAACCTAGACTCAGACCTAAGATTTTGTTTAAAGCAAACACCCCCATGACTATCCTAAAGAAATTGAGGCAGCATTGGAGGGGACAGAGTTTAGTGGTAGAAAGAACCCAAAGAAGAAGTGGATCGAGGGGAAAACAAATTTCACCCTCAGTAATGGCTCGAGTGGGGATGAGGATTCTCTCTCTGGTCCCAATCAGTGGCTCATCTTTCCCTGCAACTTTAACCTTGACGTCGTCTAGAATGTTATACTTGGCTTTGAAAGCAGGAACTTTTGATGGAGTAAGATGAGTCATGAAGAAGATGAAATGCAGATGAAGAAGAACATGGAGAGAAGAGGATAAGAAGCTGAAAGTTTGGCAGCAGAAAAGCAAAAATGCGAAGGAAGACGGTTATAAAGAAAGAGGAATTTTAAAGGGCAACATTTAAATGCTCTGAATGTGCCACCAAAACGAAAAGGCATGTTACGAAGTACAAGTGATGATGAAAAACGTGTGTCAGATGTTTTCTGGGGGCAAATAAAGGGGTTAAACCTCATAATTACACATGACACAACATTAAATGTGCTCACGTGATGTTGATAAGACCAGACACGTGATGAAGAATTTTTCTAGTAAGGGCTTTCTAACCAAGCCGAGCTAATTAGAGGATCGGCAACATATTGGTTCTCTTTGTGACCGAACTCATCAATCTGTTCGGTTAAGCAATGAAAGAGCTTGGCTTGTGCCAAGCCGAGTCTAGTAAAGTATTCATCAAGGCAATTGAAGAAATCGGTTTGTGCCAAACCAAATCCCTTAATCTATTCGACAAATATCAAGTGTGCTTGGCATTTGATATGTCCGAGTTGTTTAAGATAAATAGAAGGATAAAGGTACGCCTATAACTTAGGCAATCAGATAAATGAATCAACGAAATTATAGATATCAGGATGAATTGTTGGAAAAATGTCAGCAACTTCCCAAACTGAAAGACTGAATTGAAGGAAGGTGTGCCACGTTGAACCTAAATTCATGAAAATCCTAAGGGGATAATGATCTATAAATACCAAGAGGAGCCAAGGTGAAAGGTACGCTGAACCCTCCTTGTCTTCTTCCATTCGTTTGATTATCCTTACTGACTTAAGAATCAGAGTGTCTTCGATCGAGGCACTTTGATCTTGGGCAGTGTGTTGGTTTTGCAAGAAGGGGAAGATTGGAAGATCACGTTCAGAACCCCATAACCATTTCAATTCCAGTAAGAGGTAATCTCAATTTTTTGCCTTTTACATTGGGTATATGTTTACTTGAATTAAATATTATCTCAGATTTATAAAACTTTTTTTTACATGTATCATGCTCAACTATAGAATTTTTGAAAAGTTTGTATATTTTCCCAATTCGTTGTTCTAACTTTAAGAAAATAGTAAAAAAATAATTAAAGTTCTATTTTGTTTCTATAATTTTACAATTGAAAGTGATTTTTTAGTGATATTGAAAAATTAAATTTTTTAAAACTAATTTGATTAAGATTCCACTTATAAATTGTTGAATAAAATAAAAATAATTATCAATGTACCAATCGTTTTGAAAATTTACTATATTTAGATTTAGTTAATTCAATTGAGATAAAATTTAATATAAAGCACTATAATATATATTATAAAGTATATTAAAATTTAAAAATATTTAAGTTTCACATAAAATGTTGACACAGTTTAAAATGTTTATTGTGACTAAACAATCATGTAAGATTATATATACATTATTTTTTATCTTAAAAATGAAATAATTAAACATTTTGATAAAATAAAATAAAATATACATATATAGTCATAATATTATCTTTATAAATGAGATGAGTAATATTATATTGATGGAACTTTTGAACTTTTTTTGAATATTTTGTTAAAACTTATAATAATGCATATATTTTTTAAGAGTAATATAATCAATCAAAAAGTTTCATAAATACATAAATAAATAATTAATTTGATTAAAATTTCACTTATAAATTATTGAATAAAATAAAAATAATTATCAATAGACAAATTATAATGGAACCTTACTGTATTTAAGATTATCTAGGTCAATTGAGATAAAATTTAATATACCATGCTATAATATATATTATAAAGCACAATTTTAAACAAAAAAATCAAGTTTTCACATAAAATCTTAATATAGTCTAAAGTAACACGATCGAAACTAATTCGATGGAGGGCATTTAATTAAAAAATGTCTCACTCCTTCGGGAAAAAGAAAAAAAAATACTTTTTCAAATTTACATTTGTAGCTCCTTTACTAATAATTTTCACAAGCCAGACAAAAACAAATCTTAACAAGCCTATAAAGTTATTGACAATTTACTTTCTAGCATGTATTTTTTAAGAGTAATATAGTTAATCAATACGTTTCATCAAAATTGACATTTATACATAGGAAATATATAATTAAAAGTGATTTTAGATATAATTTGGAAATTTAAATGCATAAAGATATAATGGTAATTTAGATATTAAGTGGGGAAGGACATAATGACCTTTTTAATTTTTTATGAGGGTAAAATAGTGTATTAAAAGTTTTTCATGTTAAAGTACAATTTTTAGTAGTGTAGATAGATATAGATAGATGTATAGGTATATCATAATGGATTTGCATCCCTATCATTGATCAAATTTCCTTTCTAGGTTTATCTCCCATTATTTTTAGTTGCTTATGTGATAGTAACCATTTTAATATGTTGAAGATCAATTTCTTATACTAGGCACCAAGCCTAAAAAATACTAATTAGCCGCATCAATTTTGTTGGTACCACATCATGTTTTTAATTCATGTTGAACTGTGAAATATGAAGGGTCCTAGACTAAAAAATAATCACATACCACATTGCTTGAAANCCAAACCACATAAACCTCCTCAAGATTTATTCAATAAGAACAATGATTTTCTTGGGGATGATAAACATTGAGGACAAATAAGACTAAATGGCAAAGAGAATATAATTAATCAGTTGGACCCTCCTTGCATAAGATAAGAACTTGCTGCTCCATGAACTAACCCTCTCAGTAATTCTGTCAACAAGAGAGTGGCAATCAACAGCCTTAAGACTAGTGAAAATAAGAGGAACTCCAAGGTAATTGACAGGAGATT
The DNA here is from genome assembly GCA_963454935.2 of Ilex paraguariensis. Taxonomy (NCBI): domain Eukaryota; kingdom Viridiplantae; phylum Streptophyta; class Magnoliopsida; order Aquifoliales; family Aquifoliaceae; genus Ilex; species Ilex paraguariensis. The sequence goes on from CAUOFW020002680.1 coordinate 211,062, forward strand.
CGCCAATTCCAAATCCCAATTCTAGCACAATCTTTGTTCTTATTTCAGGATGCACACTAGATAGAAAGACATGACTCTTGGATAGATTAGGTTTGAGTCCTGAAAAGATCTCAAACACTTGAAGAACCTCTTTAATTGCTTTAATAGAATCAAGAGTGTCTTTGCAAAAGACCATAAGATCATCTGCAAAACAAAGATGGGAAGTGGACTCTTTCTCACACCTCCAGTGAAATTTAAACCTTCTTTGTTGAGTGATAGACTTCATCATCCCATTAAACTCTTCCATAACACCACAAACAGGTAGGGGAGATTGGGTCACCTTGCCTAAGGCCCTTTTTCCTTACAAAGTATCCATTTAATTCATCATTAATACTAATGGAATACTTAGGAGTGGTAACATAAGTTTCAACCCAATGTAACATCCTCTGAGCAAATCCCAATTAACTAAGCGTTTCTAATACAAACTCCCATCTCACATTATCGTATGCTTTCATGAGATCAATCTTGAGTGTGCACCTTGGAACCCCTTCATCCAAATGATAATTTCTAAACAATTCTTGTTAGAGCAGAATATTGTCAGAGATTCTCCTACCTCTAACAAAAGCTGCCTGTGATTTATCCACCAAATAGGGGAGAACCTCCTTGATTCTATTGACAATAATCCTGGAGATACATTTATAGATAACATTACAACACAAAATAAGTTTGTATTCAGAAAGTTATGAAGGATTGAAAACCTTGGGAATTAGGGCAATGATTGTGGAATTAACTTCTTGGAGCAACCTTCCACTCTCAAAGAAAGAAAGAATAGCATCAGTGACTCCACACCCAACAACATGCCAAGATCTCTTGAAAAAACCTACAGAGTAACCATCAGGCCCTGGGAATTTGCCCTCCTTCATGGAGAACAAGACCTTTTTAATTTCCTCCTTGATTACCATCTGTTCCAGTGCACAAACCTACTGTCTAGAGATTCTTTGAGTAATGAACTACATTACCCAATGCATAGGAATTAGAGGCCGAGGGTGCAGAGAGCCCAATAAATTTTTAAAATATCATATCACCTCCTCTTTAACATCTCTCATATCAGTAACTCTGGAGCCGTCTTCCTTCTCAATTGTAGTTAATCTCCTTTGTATTCTTTGCTTACTAATGGTTTTAAAGAAATACCTTGTATTTTGGTCCCCCATGTTTAGCCAATGGACCCTGAATTTTTGTCTTAAAAAACTCTCTTCAACCTCTCTCAAATGGACATATTCTTGTAGCTTCCACCTTTTCTCCTCCCAAATTTCTTCATTTTCAGGATTTCTATCAAATTTCCTTTGTACTTCATCGAAAGCTTGCTTTGCCCCCATATCTCTTGTGGAGATGTCATTATATGAATTTTTCTTGAGTTTCTTTATATCTTTCTTCAACACCTTCAATTTTTGGAAGACTCGATACATTGGAGTGTCGTTGATCTGTGTATTCCAAGAATTGCTCACAATTGGAATGAAATACTAATGCTTGGTCCACAAATCAAGAAACTTGAAAGGTCTTCTACCCGTGGGTTGTCCCTCCCCAAGTCTAAGTAAGGCCATTGAATGGTTAGAGATCCCTGGAACCAGGAAAAACCCTCTGATGTAGGGTAGTCAATAGCCCATGATTCATTAACTAGTATCCTATCCAATTTGCTGGAAATAATACCCCCATTATACCTTTTGTTGCACCACCTGAGTACTTTAAATCCTCAAGCGCCACTCTAAAAAGGCATTCACAAAACTCCTCACTACCTTTGTCTCTGGCATTATTCTTCCATAGACCTCACAACATTAAAAACACCCAACACAACCCAAGCTTTATTCATCATATTTGCATGCCTTTGCACTAAGCTAAGCCACAGTGGTCTTCTAAGCAATTCAGTATTTTGGGCAAAGACAAAAGCGGGGAAGAAGATGCTCCTATTGGCCAAATAGGTAGCCCAACAATGGATAACCTAATCATTTTGGTCCAACCTCTTAGCCTCATAAACAAGAGGATCCTAGCATACCCATGTACTGCTCCTTGTGGACCATTCGTTGTTATTAATCAAATTCATCCAGGGAACATAGTTCTAAAGATCCTTTCATTATTAACTCTACTAATTTTTGTTTCCACCAAGCCACAAATCCTTACTTCAAAATGACTAATTTGTCTCCTCACTTCAGCTTGTTTAAGAGGGCCATTAAGCCTTCTCACATTCCAGCATGAGATATTTGTCATTTAGGGTTTGAAATTGGAGGAGTACCCATCCCCTCATGAGTTACCACCAGACTATTACTAGCCTGATTCTTGAGCTTTCCCTTTGCTTTCCTATTCTTCTTCCTTGTAGAGGTAGTCATCAGTTGTTCAATTTCATCAACCATCTAGATTTTGTCTAGCATGGAACTTGGTTCAGGTGATTCAAAATCACTAGCACCAACTACTTCCTCCCCTTGAGCCATAGACTCTAGTGCCTAAAATTTGTTTGGGGAAGAGATAGCTCCACTTAAAACACTAGGACTAGTTTGGAGCTCAATGGTAATTTGGCCACCCTTCTCTTCATTTATTTTCTCCTTGCTTTATCTATAGCTTTTTGCAAAGACACCATATATCTTCCATCCTTTGCAAAAACATGAACAACCATTGACTGGTTAGAGATACTTTTTGGCTTTACCATTCCTCCATTAGAGATTACTTCATTTGCAAATGAAGTACTTTCTTTTACCAAAATCCTAGACTCTATAAGAATCTTAGAACAACTATGTCCAAAAACCTTACATTGGTTACATCTTGGGGGCTTCCATTAGTACTTGGGTGTCCAGTGTTCATGACGAATATTAAAGAACTTCACCCAGACAGGTATCTTCCTAAAAGCTTCCTTGTGCAATTTAAGCCTAGGTTGCCATTTCCGTAGGATAATGGGTTGGCCCCTTATATGCCATGGTCCACCCTCCAATACCTCGAGAATGGCTTATGTTAATGGTTTATAGATTCTATAAAATGTATATGTTTCTTTGACACTATTGTTTGAGTAACTTTGAGAGGAACTTGTTGAATTGTTCAATGAAGATTTAAAAGTCATTCTCAAAATGTTGTTACAATGAAAACATTTGTAGGTTTGAACATAAACAAAGAAGTGGGTATGACAAAGAAATAGGATCCTTTTTAAGCAAAGGCCAAATTAGATTCTAGGAACTCCTTTTCTTGAATTTAATGGCTTTGGGCCGCCCACCTTGGTTAGGGCAGCAAGGAGCATACCCATATTAAGGACCTCCCATTTGTATGGTTCTGAAAATATGTCTTCCAAACGTTGTAGCATTAGGCGACTTTCTTTTCTTAATATTTGCCATGACTATATTTTACTATATGACACTTGTTAACATTAGTCTATGATATATTAGACATTAGTAATTGAAAATTTTTTGCCGAATTTTTTCTGCCTATCAAATTTTATCTATAGTGTTTTAGGGTTGTGTTGTAATGTGTATTATGTGCTTCCAGGTATGTTCAAGTTGACATTGAAATTTTCAGAGGACTATCCAAATAAGCCAACAACTATGTGATTATCTACTGATTGTTTCATCCAAACATTAATATGGACTAAGAACTACAAAATGTTATTTTCATATAATTCGTAATAATTTTTTGTATTTGTTGGTGCAAAAGGCTTCAAATTCTTGGTGTTTTTCAGTTTATCATTTATTTACAAATCATATATTTGTTCCTTTATATTCAATTAGATTTTCCATGGTCTTTGGATGTCTTTTTCAATAATGGAAACAACAAAAATCATACCTACACAAAAAACAAATAAATCTAAAAACTCATCAGCAAGTATACAAAAATTACAACTATAAATTATTAACGTGCAATGCACATGTGTGCATCAACTAGTGTTTTTAAATTTCACTAAAGTATCTCAAAAATAACATGTAACGTGTTTTTCTATCTACTTGCAATGTGAGACTTTCAATATTTAAAAAAATAAAGAGAAAATTTTATTTAAAAACTAAGAGATAAAGTGTCATTCGGCCTAGTAATAACCTAATAGACGAATTTTACTTTGCACCCTGAAAGATTTTAAGTTTTCCACTCTATACTTTCAAAGGTTAAATTTTATACATTGCACTCTCAATATATCAAAAGTGTTGCAATGTGGCCCTTTTGTTAGATTTCCGTTAGTTTTTTCATTAGTGTCAATGGGTTAGTTTTTGACAGAAAAAATAATGAAAACTAACGGAAGAGTCATATTGCAATACTTTTAATATATTAAGGATACAATGTCCAAAATTTAATTTTTGAAGATTCTTACGAAGTAAATAAATTTAAAATCTTTCAGGTGCAAAGTGCAAAAAACCCTAATATATTTGACAAAATCAACATAATAGCGCTCGTCATGGGAGAAAGCCATGCTCCCAACCATTATCCTTAAGTCGATGGAAATGTAGAAATGAAACCCCTGTAACCGGGAAAAGATATACAATATTAGAATTAAGAATAAGACAAATGAAGTTTAAAATTGAAGTTACAACTGATTAATATTGTTTGCGATCATTAACAAATAGTTATAATTTTATTTCTAGAATGTATAATTTGACTTTTAAAGGTGATTCTCTTATATGGCTATACCAAATAGCAGTAACCAAATCTAATTACTAGAAATGGACCCGTAGCTAAAGGCAATGTGTAACAAAACTAAAATACCAAATTGGCCCCTAAATTTTGTTTTCGCTTATGAAGTAATATAAATTTTGCACACATACAAACTTTGAGCCAAAAATTAAAGTCGCACCAACTTGGCATCACCAACTGTCCATTTTTTGTCTCATGTTATAAATAACAAAAAAAAAAAAAAAACAATCAAGGGCACAAAAAGAAACACACATGCAATGGGAGAGAGAGAGAGAGAGAGAGAGAGGTTGTTGATGAGAGATATGCTATATATAATAGGAGATGTGAAATATTTGAAATAGTGTGATTTAAGGTGTCAAAATTATTTGGGCAAGAAATTAACTTTTCGAAAGACAATTTTATCTATCAGATTTAACTGCAAATATTTACCAATTAATCTAAGGAGATTCAAACAAAGTTATAAGTTGAGGAATTTAAAATTTCTTATACTTTATTATATAGACTTATGAAAAAATAATATTTAGATTTAATTTGTTGACTTTATGTTGGTGTCAACTATTGAATTAATAGTGTATCCCAACTAATACTGGTGTCTACTATAAATCCAATGAGAATAATTCAGTAAGTCAACATATTAATTAAATAAGTAAATTAGGTTAAAGTAAGTGGCGGGACTCCAGTGCGGTTCTTCAGCCCCCGGATTGACATGTGGAACAATGAAGCCGTTGGGATGTCCAAAGGATGCCGAGGAGGTAAGTCGAGCTATGGTGACACGGAGCAGCTGAGTACGACAACTGACATCGTATTTAATGTGATGTGACCTCACATTTATGGCGGAATGAGTGATAGTGATAAGGCAAATAAATGCGCGCCTGCAAGCAACTGCCCTCTCGGAGTCTAAGCCTACTGTTATGATGGCTAAGCATTAATGGCTGATGCGCCAAGACGACGTATTAGCTCTCCCGAGGAACTGTTCCGCCAAGTATTCAATGCTTAGATGGTGACAGATGCCGACCTGATGGATTTGGTTATTCGGGGAGTGGCATAAGTGCTCGGCGGATAGTCGAGATTTTACCCCATTTTCCTAGCATTTAATAGGAGGAGACGTGAATAGGAAACACTCACTACACGATGAATGGGGTGTGTCAGATGTAAAGATGTCCAGATGGGACTGAAGATCTTTGGCAATTATTGCTAATTCAGATATAAATATTCGTCAGAAAGATGGACGAAGGTACGTAAACTCGAACCAGAAAAAGTCCATTAAGGAAAATCCTTCGATCTTATATTGACTTAAGCTTCGGAGGGGATTAACCGGGCACACACTTGGCCCCTTTTTTCCCTGACCCAGTTGTTTCAGGTTCGTCGGTTGGGAGTTTGCTGCCTTACACGATTGCAGGAATTATCCCATGCAATTTGGCGCCGTTTATGGGAACGAAAGCATTTTTTTGGTAGCGATCCTCTGATGGTGAACACTCGATCTCAAGGTAAGGGAACAGGTGTACGGGCTAGGAACGCAGAGCTCGTCCGGCTTCCAACGGTTCTGGAGCTGGGCTCATTAGGCCAATCAGATGAGGTAGGGCATTCTTCGTAAAGAACGCTCCCTATGGATTAGGTCCTTGGGGGACGTGACCTCATGGCCCATGACATCGTGGAGATGGTGGAAAAGCGGATGGACAAATGTATTAAGCAGCTCGAAAGGGAAAACGCCAAAGTTCAGCAACGTCTTGACGATTTCGAGCAGTCAACAAGCGCGGGCGAGCATAGTGCCAGGGTCGGGGACCAGGTGCCTAGCCAGAACCTATCCAGACCCGCCTGGCGATGGCCCTCCAAGAAGGATTGGATAAGGCACTCGTCCGATGGACGTGACCGCTGAGGAGGGTTCTCGACCTCCAAGGGAAAGTCAGAATCGGGCCTGAAGGCAGGCCTGTCCAGATGGGACCTATGCCGAGGGATACCTGAGGGCGTCAGAGCCACCGAATTTCAAGATGTGTCCATGCCCCGAAGGCCTCGAGGGGAGAGATCAACCAAGGATCCATAGGCCCCCTTCATCGTTCAGCGCAACCATGAACTCACGGTCTACTTCGACGAAGTTATCTCGCTGTTTGTCTGGGCTATCAAGGAGGCCGAGATGCCAAAGAAGTTTACCGTCCCACGGTTCAAAGTCTATGATGGGACAGGCAATTAATTTCAATCTACGATACTGACCAAAAGGTGTTGTGCCGAGTTTTTTCCATGAGCCTAGGGGACACTGGTATAAGGTGATATGAGAACCTTGCTCCCGAGAGTGTTGAGTCCTGGAGACGATTGACAAAGCTCTTTCTGGCTCGATTCATCACCAGCAGTAAGAAACCAAAAGACATCGGCGCTCTGTTGACGCTTAGGCGGAAAGGGGGAGAGACACTCCGATAATATGCCGTCCGATATTGGGATGAGGTGAATGAGGTGGAGGTATTGGTCACGACGTCATTTAGGGTGGGGCTATCTAGAGACACTAATTTGTACAAATCGCTGACCAAAAAGGCTTCGGTGGACATGAAAGACTTGATAGCTTGGATTAACAAATATGCCTAGGTGGAGGAAGAGTCTGTCGCGCTCGAAAGCAGGGCCACGGTGCCGAGAAAAAGGGAAAGAGAGCAGCCGTCCTGAAGGGGAGGGCCTATTCCACCCCCAACTTGCCTATCCTTCCAGGGAGTGAACACAGTATTCAATGAGCTCATTCACAAGATACTCCCCAAAATCAAAAACAGACCATACTTAAGGTGGCCCCCGAGGATGATTGGAGACCCGTCAATGAGGAATCCAGCCTTCCAATGTTCATATCATAGGGATATCGGCCATTTGATGGAGGAGTGCAAGACTTATAAGTCCTTCCTCGAACAATTGGTGCAACACGAACACCTCGGGGAATTCATCGACAAGGGTCATCCCGGAGGGTCGGCGAGGGAGCAAGTTGAGGTGTCAGCTGAGGTCGCACTCATGATTGATGTTATCCATGCTTGCACAGTGGAGAGGCCTAAATAGAACTCCCTCTACGCCGAGTTGCAAAGGGTCTCTCAAGCAGTTAGGGTGGACAGAAGGGGTGATGAGCGGCCGCCCAAGAGGCCACGAAACTGTGTCAAGGTTATCCAGTTTTTGGATGCTGATCTCAGTGGTGTGGTCGTCCCCCACGAGGATGCATTGGTAATCACATTACGGATTAGGAAATTTGACGTTAAGAGGATATTGGTGGACTTGGACAGCTCCTCCGAGGTAATATACGATCACCTCTTCCGCAAGATGGAACTCTCTCCGAAGGATCTGGAACCCGTAAAAACCCCCCTCATCGGCTTCAATGATTCCAGCGCCCTGCCCCTTGGAAAAATCACACTCATGGTACGGACGGGGGTGGTGACTATACCAGTGGAATTTGTGGTGGTAGACTCCGAATCCCCTTACAATGCAATCATGGGGAGATCGTGGTTACATGCAATAAAGGCGGTCCACTCGACCTACCACCAGAAGATAAAGTTCCCAACACCGCAAGGCATGATGGAGATCCGGGGTGATCAGGCCTCGGAGAAAAGCTGTTTCTATGCTACGGTGAAAACGGGAGTCAATGACCGCGAACAGGAGTGTGATCCCGATGCGGTGGTCGCCAAATAGCAATAAAAGAACGATCGTCCGGGGGTGGACGAGCCCATCACGGAGCCGGCCGACCGGTCTACCGAGGCCTTGGTGAAGATTCTCTTGAGCCCAGATAACGAAGAGAAATACTTCTTGATAGGAGAATTGTTCAGCGGCACAGACAGAAATGATATGACCTCATTTTTACGCCACAATGCCGATGTCTTTGCTTGGACCCAGGCCGAGATCACGGGAATAAGTGCCGAGGTGATGACTCATCGGCTCCATGTGAATCCCTTATTCAAACCCGTTAGGCAAAAGGCCCGGAGAACGGCGCCTCATCACGCGAAGGCTGTGGATGAAGAAGTGGAGAAGTTGTTGGAGGCAGGTTCTATCAAGGAGGTACAATTCCCCAAAAGTTGTCCAATACCATGTGCACCAAGAAGAAAGAAGGAAAATGGCGAGTTTGCGTGGATTTCACGGACCTAAACAGGGCTTGCCCTAAGGACGAGTACCCCTTACCTAAAGTTGATCAGCTAGTAGACGCCACAGCCAGCCACAGACGCATCACCTTCATGGATGCTCGGGTTGGATATCACCAGATTCTCCTGTATGAATCAGATCAGGAGAAAAACGGCGTTCATCACACCCCGAGAAATCTATTGTTACACGGTAATGCCTTTTGGATTGAAAAATTATGGGGGCGACTTACCAACGATTGATGAACAAAATTTTGAAAGACCAGCTTGGCGAAACGATGGAGGTGTACATTGATGACATGTTGGTGAAAAGCAAAGAGGAGGCCGACCATCTCCAGCATCTCGGGACGATGTTTGCCATCCTCTGACAATATGGCCTAAAACTTAAACCCTCAAAGTGCGCCTTTGGAGTGAGCTCTGAAAAGTTTTTAGGGTATTTGGTCACTCATCGGGGGATCGAGGTGAACCCCGAGCAGATACAAACAATTCAGAATGTCCGGGCGCCTAAGACTATTAAGGACGTTCAGAAATTGGCCAGGATGTTGGCAGCCCTCAACAGATTTATTTCCAAGTCGTCCGATAAGTGAAAACCGTTCCTTTCCAAGTTAAAGGGGATAGCTAAGGGGGTTTGGGACGAGAAATGCGGTCAAGCTCTTGAAAGGATCAAAAAGTACTTGAAACATCCTTCGACTTTATCTCTTCCAGCGGCAGGGGAGGTGCTAAGCCTTTACTTGTCCGTATCTCAAGACGCCATGAGTGGAGCACTAGTCATGGATAGCGAAGGGGCACAGAGATCTGTGTATTTCATAAGCAAGACTTTGCTTGACGCCGAGACAAGGTATTCTCCAATGGAGAAATCGGTCTTGGCATTAGTAGTTTCGGCGAGAAAACTTCGACACTACTTCTAGGCTCACCCCATAAACATCCTTACAGACCGACCTCTCAAGCCTATCCTTCACAGGGCCGATATGTCCAGGAGGGTTACCAAATGGGCTGTAGAGCTTGGAGAGTTTGAAATCAGGTACAAGCCTCGAACGTTAATAAAAGGACAAGTCTTAGCAAACTTTGTCACTGAGTTCTCTGCGTCCGAGCCCCCACCAACGTCACAGGATCCAACAGGGGACGTTTGAGATCTTCATGTTGATGGATCCTCGAACGCAAAGGGGGCAAGGACAGGTATCGTGCTAGCTAACCCAGAAGGGTTCATCATTGAAAGGGCAATCAGGTTGAAATTGAAGGTGTCCAATAATGAAACTGAATATGAGGCGTTGCTAGTAGGACTGGACACCACAATCTTGATTAGGGTTAGGCACCTTCGGATATTTTGCAATTCCCAGCTGGTCATAAACCAGGTAAGTGGGGACTTTGAGGTCCGGGACAGCAGAATGAAGGCGTATCATGAGAAGGCAAGACCCAGGATGGAAAAGTTCAAAAAAATAAAAGTTTCTCAGATTCCTAGAGATCATAACACCCACGCCGATGCCTTAGCATGCCTGGCCTCAGGTTTGGCCTCGGAGGTAACTTGGCGCATACTTATTGAGACCCGGGAAAGTCCGAGCATAAACGAAGTAAAGGCCAAGCAAGTGTTACTAACCATAATAGAAGCACCGTCGGGATGGATGAAGCCAATCATTGTATATTTAACGGACAAAATGCTTCCCGAGGACGTCCGAGAGGCTAGGAAGATTAAGCTCAAAACCCTTAGATTCTGGATGTCAAATGATCAACTATACATAAAATCATTCTCGGGACCACTATTGCTATGTGTCCCCGAAGACAAAGTGGAATCCCTGTTGTATGAAATCCATGAAGGGGTGTGTGGGAGCCACACGGGCGGAAGGTCTCTCGCGCACCGAGCAATGATGCAAGGGTACTGGTGGCCATACATGTAGAAGGACGCAAAGAGTTATGTGCGAAAATGCAACAAATGTCAGAAGTTTGCCCCTATTATCCGACAACATATTGGAGATTTGAACTTGCTAACAAGCCCTTGGCTATTCTCATAGTGGGGAATAGATATTGTCGGGCCTCTCCCGAGATTCCCACTAAGCAAGAAATTATTGCTGGTGGCAACCGATTACTTCACTAAATGGAATGAAGCCGAGCCTTTAAGCCGCATTCATGATGTGGAGGTGAGAAAGTTCGTATGGCAGAACATCATCACCCAATTTGGAATCCCCCGGGTTATCGTCTCTGACAATGGGACTCAATTCAACAGTGACCCATTTAGAGAATTCTGCTCGTGGTACAGAATATGCAATTACTATTTTGCGCTAGCCTATCCCCAATGTAATGGACAGGTTGAAGTGTCTAACAAAATTATGTTGGCGGGAATCAAGAAGAGACTCGAGGCAGCAAAGGGAAAGTGGACCGAGGAGTTACTTAACGTATTATGGGCATACAGGACCACGCTGAGGACTTCGACGGGAGAAATCCTTTACGCCCTGACATTTGGGGTCGAGGTGGTCATCCCATTGGAGGTAGGACTCCCAACAATACAGAGCCGAGCCTTCGAGTTGGGCAATAATGATCAAACTCTCGCTAGGGATCTCGAACTAGCAGAGGAAAGGAGGTCGTTGGCATCCATCAAGCTGGCAAAGTACCAAGGGGAGTTGTCACAGCAGCACCAAAAGAAAGTTCAATTGAGAGAATTTCAAGTCGGAGATTTAGTGCTACGAAAAGTGGTGGGAAATACGCACGAGCCTACTGATGGAAAACTAGATCCCAATTGGGAGGGCCCTTACAAGGTGATCTCTGTGGGGGGCACAAGCGTATATCGTTTGCAAAATATGAATGGTAACTATGTAATCCGACCATGGAATGTATCAAATTTAAAGAAATACTATTACTAAATCAAGTTTCAGTTTTCACGGTGGCATTAACAAGAGTCAAGCGCTCGGTCGTTAGGGGTACAGCCCCGAGGGGTGTAAGACTCCACCCTTGGAGCAACGCTCTCAAAATACTAACACGAGTCAAGCGCTCGGTTATTAGGAGTACAGCCCCGAAGGGTGTAAGACTCCACCCTTGGAGCAACGCTCTCAAAATACTAACACAACCCAAGCACTCGGTCGTTAGGGGTACGACCTCGAGGGGTGTAAGACTCCACCATTTGAGTAACGCTCTCAAAATACTAACACGAGCCAAGCGCTTAGTCGTTAGGGATACGACCTCGGGGGGTGTAGGACCACCCTTGGAGCAACGCTCTCAAAATACTAACATGAACCAAGCGCTCAGTAGTTAGGAGTACGGCCCCGGGGGGTGTAAGACTCAGAAAATACGATTGACACAGGAAAACACACTTATGGAAAACTAAAGTTCATTATAGAAAAAGGGCTTTGCGTCCCCAAGCATACAAACATTAGCAAAATTCAGTACAGAACTACAAGGAGCTACAAAAATACAGGACATAGAAGTGAGGCCACCAGCTACTGAGGCCGTTGGCTCATTCTTCCTCGGCTCCTTCCTCGCCGAGGCCTCCACGCCGCCTTTGTAACTCACCTCTAGCCCCCAATAACTTATCTAGCTCGGTATCATGCATTCTAGTACTGATGGGGGACGGAGAGGACATATTGTCTGTTGGCTGGGCAGGTGGCAAAGACAGAGAGGTAGGAGAAGGCTGGTCAGATCCATCGTTGAGTGTGATGGGTTCGCTTCCACTTTCAGCCCTGATCGGCCCTTCTGTCTCCACATGATCGCCGAGGCCGAATCAGACCCGTTCATCCAAGGCTTCATCATCGGCCTCCCTTCGAAAGCTGTGCATGGTGAACAAGTCCGAACCTACCTCGACATGGCAGGCGTGAAGGGCGGCATCCCAACTTTCTTTGAAAGCCTTCTTCTTGGCTTCCTCGAAAGCAGGGACCATTTGGTCTTGAGTGGCCGCCCACACCTTCTAACACTTCGATTGCAGCCTTTTCTGTTCTCCCACTTTTTCTACTGTCAAGGAGTCCACTTTAGCAGTGAGAGCGCTGATTACAGACTCGAACTCTTGCTGCTTGGCTTCGGAGGAGGACACTCGCAACTCATACTCTTCGGCCTTCTTTATCGTTGCGGCTTCACCCACCTTGGCTTTTTCCAACTCGGCATGAATGGTGTCCCGCTGGCGGATGAGCTCGGCGATGTACTTGGTTTGGTCGCCAAGGGTTCTCTCGACCTTCAGGATGTGGTCGTCCTTAGCAGCTACAGCTCGCTCCGCATTTTTCGCCTCTTGCTTATATTCCCAAAAACATTCAATGATGGCTCCCACCTGCTGGCTGGCCTAAAAAAGGAGGGATATTAGGGAATGACCAAAAGGGGGCGAGGGCTACTCGGGAAAGAGTTAAACTTATTACTAGGTTGTTTTGGATAGTGCTCATCAAGAGCCGATTGTCCGAGTAACCTTTGTACACAGCTATATTGACGTCAAATTGAAGCTTCCTCGTGATGACAAAGGCCACTTCGGGGGATTGGAGGATGGAGTCGGCTTCCAGAACAGGCCGACCATTCTTGGTCTCGGCCTGAGCAACCCATTCGCCCGAGACAGATGGGCCCGGGGCGGGGGCATCATGACGTTGCTTTACACGGTGCTCCTCAGATTGTTTGATGTCCCGAGCATGCTTGTCTCTCAGCCGGTCTCCTAGAGCGTGGACTTGTTGTGATTGGGGCCTTTGCTTGGCTGGCATGGCCGAATCCCTGGGATACGTACGCGACGACGGCGGCTGCCTCCGAGGAGAACTGGGCTAGGGGATGATGGGGCCAGTGTTGGAAGGCCCGGCCAACCCGGTGAGCCTGGCTCTCCTTGCAGAAGCGGCAGCCTCCATTGTAGCTGCGGTGATAAATGGCAGATTAAACATTTTTGGGTGCGAGTGGCTGAGGAGCGTGATGCTGAGACTTTTCTTCGGAACCTCCCTCGGATTCTTCCTTTTTCGACGAGGAGTGATCTTCCCAAATGGAAGGTTTGAAAGGAGGTGAGATTTGGGAGAATTGACTGTAGGTCAGCGTGTAGCCAAGAAGGGTATGCGCCACTCGTTCAACTGGGTCCGAGGACTAGACCCTTAGCAAATCAGCAAATCAGACTTGAGACCTCAGTGGTTGAGCAGCGTCCCGGTGATATCCTTCTGCAAAAGCAAAACAAAAATCAGTACGTCCCTCGGACCCAAGAATAAATAAATCAAGAAGTCGGAAAGAAAACACACATTCATCCCTTGGCACTTTGGGGCAGTACAATACGTCATACTCGGCCCTGGTCCCTTTCTCCCAACTGCCGTCGAGCATGATCAGATCGTCTACATACCCTTGTCCGAGTCAGGCATGTGGGTTACCAAGTACATTGAGGAATCTCAAGCCTGGAGGTAATATCGTCCCCCGGCAACGAGCCTTAGGTCGTAGCAGAATAAAATTTCTTCTACCCTTAAGTTAGTCCCCAGCTGAGTGTTTAAGGCGACTATGCCCATCACAATTCTAAAGAATTTAACTCCACATTGAAGGAGAAAGAACTTTAGTTACATCAAGACTCCCAGCAACAGGGGATGAAGGGGGAAAGTCAACCTTCATTCCATGATGGCCTTCGTCCAGAAATGCATCATGTCCATATTTCCTATATCCCTCCTATGGTGAGTAGGGTTGAAGGGGAAAGGGAAGACAGGCTCACAGATGTGGTACCTAACCCTAAAGGCTTGGATATTCTCATATGTCACTTGGGTTCTCCACATCTTGTGGATAGTACTAGCCCTAACAGACGTTTCCCCCATGGTTCTACTAGTTCTAGGCATTGGTGGGCGCTAAGAGGACTAAATATAGAGGAAATGAAGAGGGAAAAAGCTCAAGTTGAAGTACTTACAGGAGGGTGGTCTTCAAAGAAGGCTTGGAGGACGAAGGAAACTCGAAGGACAGGAGAGCACTCGAGGTCTGACTACTGAGGAGAGATTGAGGATGCAAAAGTTCTAAGAATGTAGGAAAACCTCCTATTTATACTGCCTCACAGGGAGCGGGAATCGAAAAGTTGGCTCATCATTAGGGCATTTGAAAAGAGCGGCACCAGATGTGCAAGTAACCGTTGCCATTAATAAGGCATGATGATGGAGCCCCAATCTCTTTACACCATTTGTCTTGTGCTGCGAAAAGGATTGTAGTTGGGGGACAGTTGGCGGAACTCCAGTGTGGCTCTTCAGCCCCCGGGTTGACATGTGAAACAATGAAGTTGTTGGGATGTCCAAATGATGCCGAGGAAGTAAGCCGAGGTATGGTGACACAGAACAACCGAGTACGACAGCTGACATCGTATTTAATGCGATATGACCTCACATTTATGGTGGAATGAGTGATAGTGACAGGGCAAATAAATGCGCCCCTACAAGCAACTACCCTCTGGGAGTCTAAGTCTACTGTAATGATAGCTAAGCATTAATGACTGATGCGCCGAGACGATGCATCAGCTCTTCCGAGGAACTGTTATGCCGAGTATTCAATGCTCAATTGGTGTCAGATGCCGACCTGATGAATTTGGTTATTCGGGGAATGGCATAAGTGCTCGGCGGATGGCCGAGCTTTTACCTCATTTTCCTTAGCATTCAATAGGAGGAGATGTGAATAGGAAACGCTCACTGCACGAGGAATGGTGTGTCAGATGTGAAGATGTCCAGATGGGACTAAAGATTTTTGGCAATCATTACTAATTCAGGTATAAATATTCCTCAGAAAGATAGACGAAGGTACGCAAACTCGAACCAGAAAAAGTCCATTAAGCAAAACCCTTCGATCTTATATTGACTTAAGCTTCGGAGGAGATTAGCCGGGCACACGCCTAACCCCCTTTTTCCCTGACCCAGTTGTTTCAGGTTCGTCGGTTGGGAGTTCGCTACCTCACACGATTGTAGAAATTATCCCATGCAATAAGATTAGTCATAATATCTGTGTGTGTTGCTTCGATTGGGCCTAGCAACTGAATTTAGGGAAGTATAGGTCATGAGCTAAAACTTTCAACTAAATTAATGATAAAGTAAAATAGCTCATACGAAGAAATATGAAAGACGGTGGAGGCGGCAAAACTTACCAGTTGTGCTATTTTCGGATGTTTGAGGTGGTTCCCTTGCAGCCACTGCAGGAGATAATATAAGCAGTACAATAATCAATATGTCTTCCCAAAAATGAAAATCTTCCTTGAAGCCATCTTATTAGACCTTTTCCTTTATGGTTTTCGGGATGAGGGCATGTTTTTATTTTCCTTAATTTTTTCTTTTGGGAGAGAGAGAGAGAGAGAGAGAAAGAGAGAGAGAGCAACAAAGGTGTTAGTTTTAGCTTTTTCTTTTTAAGTTAAAGTACTCAAACACAAGAAGGCTTTAATTGACATGTGAAAGAGCCCAAGATGACTATAGTTTATGAGAGAGATGGATGAAGACTGGAGAGACCGGCGGCAGCCCAAAATAGAAATGATAAATGATTCTTTTTATTTTTAATATTTATAATAAATCTAATTTTTAATTTTTTTAAATAAAAAATATTAATTAAAATTTTATATTTAAGCTTTTGTTACCTTATTTGAATTTGATGGTAAGAGAGAGAATTATTCAATAATTATGATGACAAGTTTAAACTTAACTTGTTTGAGGGTTAAGAATAAATTTTTTAGTAGTTTTAGTTTTGTTGTTAGGTTTTCTTCCTTACTTTTAAAAAAAATAAATAATAAGTTTTAAGACTTTTTAATTTCACGACTGAATTAATAAGTCCAATCTACNTTTAGTTTTGTTGTTAGGTTTTTTTCCTTACTTTTAAAAAAAATAAATAATAAGTTTTAAGACTTTTTAATTTCACGACTGAATTAATAAGTCCAATCTACTTAATTTGAAATCTTTTATTTGGGCATGAATTTAAATTTTTATTTAGACTATTACTGCACACCTATAAATTATGGGGTCTTCCCTGAAGTAAGATCTTATTTTATTTATTTATTTATTTTGATTAAGCTTGTGTTTTTGTAAGACCTTTTTGTAGGGTTTAAACTTTTTATAGATTTACTTTTTTTATATGAACTATTTATAATATCTAAGAATTTGGTATCTTTTTTAAAAATGAAACCTAAATCCCAAACTTTTACAACAACACTACTGAACCACCCCTTAGAAAGACCGATTTTTGACGGTTCAATTCACGGGGTGCTTTTGGAGAAGNCTTTTTTAAAAATGAAACCTAAATCCCAAACTTTTACAACAACACTACTGAATCACCCCTTAGAAAGACCGATTTTTGACGGTTCAATTCACGGGGTGCTTTTGGAGAAGCACGTTGAGGAATGGACAATGTGTGGCCACAACTGCTGTGGTTATTTAATCAAGTCTATTAAGTTTTGGTATACTTAGAACAATGTTATTTGAATCTAATTTCTTGACATAATTCTTTATGATGATTGGATTAACAGAGGGTTCTAAAATTTATTAGGATTTACAACCAATTTAAAGGTTGTGATGAATTAAGTTCACAAATTATAACAATAAACAATATGTAAATCGCATTTTCGGGTATTCTTAAGTATTGATAGTTTTTCCTTGTCCCAACCAAGTAGAGTAGTTTTGGTATGTTTATGTTCAAATCGGCTNTGTGAGTTTACTGGTTAACTGGTCATAGAAATCCTTCTATAAAATAATGGATAATGAAAAGAGTTTAGATCGGATGGTCTCTATTTCGTTTGCTTCTTGATGGAAGTTGACCGTTATACCGAATTAGAAATAGAAAAGAAATTTTGTCATGAAGTGACACGTTACTTAAAACTTTTGTATCAAACTATAACTATAATAGACTTTTAGAGGCCCTAAATTGCTAGATTACCACAAATTTTGCTTTAGTACTTTTAAGTTGGGCACTTTCTACTGACCTTAAGTAGCTCAGAAGTTTTGGAATACCGGTCCTTGGTGTGTAACCATGCTCAATTCTCAATAGTTTTGACAGAGCTTGAATTCTTAATACAATTATTTCAGAATTTAGACCTTCTGTTAGAAAACTTAACATGTAAAAAGCCAAATAATCTCTAGCATGTCGGATGATGAATGGTGTTTGAGTTTCTAAATACTATAAATATTGACTCTAGGATTTCTTTGAAACATTTAAATTTTATCGCCCAATGGGGCTAATAGAAAAGAAGGGTTTATTTAAAAACTGGTGTTTTAGGGATTGAGTAACAAAAAACAAGCTATGAAATCTGATTAATATTTCACGATGTATAAGACCCACTAGTGTTTGCAAGTAAAACAAATTGTTCAAGTTCATGAGGTGATTGTCAAGATTGTAACGTTGAAATAGACTTAATGCATTATTTTCATATCGTAAACTAAGTAAATGGTTCTCTTATATATAAATTTGAAGTATACTTTTACGAACTCAATTATTTGATCAGACTAAAATATGTGAACGGTTTCGATATAAAAATTTGGCATTCAAGTAAATAAATTAGATTAAGATTGTATGCAACACGTTAATGCAAGACTGCTTGGCCTTTATAAAAGAATATATTGAGTGTAATTAATTAATGCTTAAACTGCGTATTCTTTAATAGGAATTTATGTCTATTGATATATATTATAGATTTGAGTTGGCTAAATGGTTCTTTGTGATAAGTTGCTGGCACATGATTTTAATCACTTCTAAAAAAGGAAAGGCCATCTTGATTTCACATGGTGTTATACATTACACTCTGGATTATCTTAAGTAAACTGTGGAGACTTCATTCGATGATAAACAAGGTGTTGCATCTTTGTGTGTATAAGTCAGTGGCACTGCTCTAGTATCTATGCTGGTTCATATATTCATTTTGGCTATGATTAATATTACTTTTCAACTGGTCATCATATGAGAGTCACGAGACTAAAGAGGGATCTAAAAGCTTAGGAAAGTATTCTGCATTTTCCTTTGTCCTTGATTAACCAATTTGGTTGGGATATTTTCTCAAATTAACTAGGCATTCTCTCATCAAAATGATGTGCACATTAAAAAGAAAATAAAAGGGTTACCTATTATTTGTCTATTTTTTGTGGGCATTAATCACCTTACTCAAAGGAGTGTTTATAGGCTTGTTTATATATCCGTTAGATGATTAATTTATTTTTACTGTCAATATTTGTGAGGGAGAGGTCTTATATATGCTAACCTGATCATAGTATCCAAATAATGATTAGCTATCAGCTATCAAGCATGTATTGTTTGATACAAAACTACTCCTGAGTGTATAGACAAACAACATTGTGTTCATATTTTATTTTGAAAATCAAAATAATCTCTTTTTCCTTATTCATTGGCATGGTTTAAGTATAAATAGGTTGGAAAAATGTATCGAAGTTGGGTACATATTCATGGACATAAATGAAAAATAAATGTTGCATCAGGTGGTGGTCATGCATTAAAGTTATGCTTGGTCAATAATCATGTAGGGTAAGGTCTCTTCATGACAGTTGAGAAATTTTAAGACTAATTAAGATAATCATATCTTACCATTTAGGTTCTAGGTCATCCACAAGAGACAAAACTAGTAAACTTGCATAATGGATGCATGAACATTGGTTTACATGGTTGATGTTTTTATTTACCCACTGTTTAATTAAAAGATTTCACCTACAAGAGTCATTGAGGTTAATATTGCCAAATTAAATTATTTTATCTCCTAGTATGTGTAACTCGTATAAATGTTCCATTTTGACGTGAAGTATCAAGTTTAAATGAATTTTTGTAAAGGCTCAATAAAGTGTACCTTGACTAACATGACATGTACATAATCTTTTTATGATTCGATCATCTTTAAGAGAGAAAATAAAGATGCTTGATAAGTATGAACCAAAGTGTAAAATAGCTATGTGTGATAAAAATGTACCAATTTTTTTTGGAAAATATTGAAATGTTTTTTTAATGTCATGAAAAAAATAGAGATATCAAGGAATTTGAAGTCATCAAATTCAGAGAGCTTATCTCCTATTGAGATTTTATGTGAAATTGAGATTTTATATATGAGATTTGTGTATGTGTTGGTTTATTTATATCCGAAACTTTGAAAATACTATCTCAATTCATGATTTATTTGGGTTTTAGTGCATTTGACTCTTGAATTAGTATTATAAATGCTATGCTCTATTTGGTGAACGATTTAAAAGTTTTTTTTTTTTTTAAATATGAGATTATGCATTTTTTTTTATTTAGCCTATTTATATGTATAGAAAAATATTAGCATGTTATGCTAGTTGCATTATTTCATTGTTTAGCATGTTATCCAAATTAGAATTTCATATCAATTATTCAAATTGTATGCTTATTTGATTTAGAGCGGAAACATGCATGATATAAATTTAGCGATGATCAGTATGCCTAAAGATGCGTAATCTAGTGGAAGTTTTATTTTTTTGTTCAATGTTAGAAAATCAAATTTTTGTGCATTAATTAAATTAAGTATTAATAACGATTGTCTGTGGCGTGGGAGATGATTGAGAAAATAGTGAGGCTGTTGATGAGATATATACAATATATAATAGGAGATGTGAAATATTCGAAATAGTGTGATTTAAGGGGTCAAAACAATTTGGATGGGGTAAACAATTAGTGGACGAGAAATTATTTTTTCGAAAGACAATTTTATTTTTCAGCCAATTAATTTAAGGACATTCAAACAAATTTATAAGTTGAGGAATTTAAAATTTCTTATATTTTATTATATAGATATATGAAAAATGCTATTTAGATTTAATTTATTGATTTTATGCTAGTGTCAAGTATTGAATTAGTAGCGTATCCCAAATAATACTAGAATCTACTCTATAAATCCAATGAGAGTAATTCAGTAAGTCAACAAATTAATTAAATAAATAAATTAGGTCTAAGTAGGATTAATCATAATATCAGTAAATGTGTTTGTGTGTGTTGCTTTGATTGGGCCTAGAAGTTGAATTTAGGGAAGTAGAGGCCATGAGCTAAGACTTTCAACAAAATCCAACTAAAGTTAGATCAATTATTACTGGAGGTGGCAAAACTTACCAGTTGTGCTATTTTTGAATATTTGAGGTAGTTCCCTTGCAACCACTGCAGGAGAAAACATAAGCAATACAATAATCAAGATAACTTCCCAAAAAATGAAAATCTTTCTAGAAGTCATCTTATTAGATCTTTTCCTTTGGGGTTTTGGGGATGTGAGAGAGATGCACGGAGACTGGAGAGATCGACTTTTGACCGTTCAATTCAGAGGGTGCCTGTTGAGATATATCTGCGGTCATATGCTTCAATTCCCAATGTTTGATGTCCGAGTGAATTAGAATGTTCTCNGAGGGGGAGGGTTTGTGAGGAGTATGTTTAGGATCCGAGATATATATAGACACAAAGGTGTTACTCAAACACATGAACACTTTATTTGACCTGTGAAAGAGACCCAAGATGATTAGTTTGTGAGAGAGATGCACGAAGACTGGAGAGACCGACTTTTGACCGTTTAATTCAGAGGGTGCTTGTTGAGATATATCTGCGGTCATATGCTTCAATTCCCAATGTTTGATGTCCGAGTGAATTAGAATGTTCTCGTGGTTTGAATTTGTTTCTTGAGTGCTTCCGTCGACGTTGGTAATTGGATCTCTCCCACACGCCGGACTGAATAAAGGTAGAAGGCACAATGTTTGGCTGGGGTTTATTTCTTTGGTCAACTTATTGGCAGGACCCATAGTCTCGGCAGAACCAACATTCAATGCAAATGACTTTCCAAAAAAAAAACATGCAATGCAAATGGTTTTTGCCATTAGGACCCAGCATTTTTTTTTATTGTATTCTTATTTAAGAGGGTGACGTAGACAAATACAAAAGCAAAAGGAAAACTTATAGAGAAAAAGTTGTATAATGAAACAAATGGCCTTATATGGTATCAATTGTTTTAGTTACATTATTTTTTTAAACAAAAATGAGAATAATTGAAATTATTTTCTGCAAGCAACAGTAGCGTAAAGAACAAGAGTTTTACCATGGTGTACATTGACCTGTTGCACTAAAATTTAAAAATAATTTCCATTTTTTTTGCTTGGGTTTTATTGCATATGACTCCTGAATTAGTAATTATAAATGATATGCTCTATTTGGTGATCGATTTAATTTTTTATAAAAAAATATGAGATAATGCATTTTTTTTATTTTGAATATTTACATGTATAGAAAAATATTAGCATGTTGTTATGCTAGTTGCATTTATTTTATTGTTTAGCGTTATATCATGCAAGCGAGCATGCAAGATGACCTTATTCCCAATTTTGAAAATTGTCCCACTTCTCACACTATATGGAAGGCCCTCAAAGAGAAGTTTGATATTACTTATCTTGTTAGATTTCGTAGGTTGACCACGAAGTTTGACTCATATCAAAAGAAGCTAGAGCATACAATGACACAACACTTAAGGACTATGACCTCTATGATCGTGAATTAGGAACTACTAACAACAAGTTCAATCTGTACTATGTTCCCTTTTCACCATCATCGGAGCATATGAAACATAACATAATGCTTAATGAGAGTATGAAAACATTCGAGGATGTATTGCATCATCTTGAGCTTGAGGCTGAGCGCTTGGAGGCTGCCAAAGGTGAAAGCAGTTCTTATGTGGCTAATGTTGGCTTACGAAATACAACTGGGTCTAAGCACAAGAGAGGTGTGAATAGGTTTGAGGCTTGAACTGGGCTAGTCATGATAGTTTTAACAAGTACAATCGAGATAAAAGACCATTTAGGCTAATGTTGGCATTAGAAATGAACTACATTTTATGGATCTGGTGCAATCACATTTGGTTTTAATGTATAAGATAGTGATCATTCTAGTGCTGAATCTTATTATGTTACATCTATGGACGGTATTGATTTTATTAGATGGCATGCTAGATTAGATCATATAGGACAATATAGAATGAATAGATTAGCTAGATAGGGACTTTTGGACCCACTCCTTAAAATCAACTTGCCCACATGTGAAAATTTTCTTATGATGTATCTTTGGACTCTATGTATCTATTCTATTGCAAATAATACACTATGTACACCACTCCCTTTGGGCTTTATGCATCTGTTCCATTGCAATTAATACACTCAGATATATGTGGCCCTTTGAATTGAAGGCAATGCATCCTATTTCACTTTTATAAATAACTTTATGCGTTGCAATCATGTCTATCTAATTTCTCATAAGTCTGAAGCATTGGATTGCTTTAAACATTACATTAAAGAGGTTGAGAATTAGCGAGACAATATCATTAAGGCTCTTAGAACCGATCAAGGTCACGAGATTCTATCTGAATAGTTTAAAGAACTTTGTGAAGAAAAAAAATAATCAGGCAATTGACAATATGTGGCACTTCGTAACAAAATGATGTAAAGGAGGGGCGAAATCACACTTTACTTGAGATGGTTAGGTCAATGATGGCGTAGGCGCATCTTCTAATTTCATATTGGAGAGTTGATTTATTGACTACTGTCTATATTCTTAATGGAGTGTTTTCTAAATCAGTTTCGTCCACCCCATATGAGTTATGGATAAACACAAAACTTAACTTATGTAATTTACGGCCAGGGTGTTGAACGGCTTATGAACACAATACTTCTCATAAGTATGAGAAGTTAGGTTTTAAAGGGAACAAGTGTATTTCATCCATTATTCTGAGCACTTTAAGGGCTATGCATTCATAGGTGAACAACTTGATGGAAAAGTAACTAAAATTGAGTCAAGCGATGTAATTTTCCTTGAGGATTTTCCTATCAGAGGAGATGTGTCTAAAGGAATAAAACTCCATGAGTTAGATGATCCCCAAAGAGATATACCCAATAGTAAAGTAGAGACCAAGAAAATAGTTGTCACTTCCTAGGGATAATGGGAGAGATATACTCAATGGTGGATCAGTTTTGATGGATATAGATCCATACGACACAGAGTTGCATAGAAGCAAGCGTGGAATCATTCCCCGATGTCATTTTGAGATTGAATCGACAGCTTTCATGGTTGTGCCATATGATGATGCAAAAGCTAGAAAAATATTAAAGAGGCTATATCATCACCACTAGTAATAAGTGGATAGTTGCAATGAATGACGAGATGGAGTCAATGAAGGCTAAGTGGCCGAAAGGCCATTGAGAAAAAAATGGGTTCTCAAAATTAAATGCAAGGTGGATGGATCCATAGAAAGATATAAGACTTGCCTAGTGGCAAAATGTTACACCTAAAGAGAAAATGTGAACTACAAGGAAACCTTTCCTCCAACTGTGAGATTTGTCTCGATTCGCATGATTCTAGCTATTGTCGCACATTTAGATTTATAACTATAACAAATGGACTTTAAAACTATATTTCTTAATGGAGAACTAGATGATAAGGTCTTCATGGATTAACCTGAGGGCTTCATGGTAGTGGCTCAGGAAAACAAAGTTTGTAAATTCTAACAATTTATCTATTCCCTGAAGCAATTCTCTAGGCAATGGTATCTAAGATTTTATTGAGCTATTACTTTGAATGATTTTATGATGATCGATGAAGACCATTGTTAGTATGTTAAACGATCTAAGATAGCTTATTGACTCTATTTTTTTATGTTGACAATATTTTATTGGCTTCAAATAATAAGGAGATGATTGCCACCGTTCAAAAATGGTTGTGCTCGGAGTTAATACCCTAAGGGATCGTTCTAAGAAGCTTCTTGGTTTGTCTTAAGAAACTTATATTAAGAAGGGTTTTGAACGATTCAAGATGCAGAACTGCAAATCCATAGACATTCTTGTAATGAAAGGCGAGAGCTTAAGCCTAAAGATGTGCCCCAAGGCTCCTGAGGAAAAGGAAAGGATTTCTCGTGTTCCCCATGCTAGTGTTGTAGGTAGCTTAATATGTGCAATGGTGTGTACTTGTCCCAATATTTGTATGCGGTTGGCTTGGTTAGTCATTTTCAGTCAAATCCTAGGTTAGCTCATTGGAAGACAATGAAAATAATATCACAATATCTCAAGGGGACTTTGGATTATGTTATGCTACCAATCACCAAATTTACAGATGATTGGTTATAGGGAAGTGGATTTAGGTGGTGATATGAATGAATGAAAGTTCACATCAGAATATACTTTTTTACTTAATGGTGGGGCCATTACATGGTGTGGCAAAAAAAATCCTCCATAGTCTTACCCACTATGAAAGCAGAATATGTGACTTGTTCTACTACTATACAAGAAGCTGTTTGGTGAAGAAGGTTCCTTCAACATCTAGAAGTTGTCACACATACTTTGGGCCCGGTGACAATTCATTGTGAAAGCATGGTTGTGTTAGCTAATGCCAAGGATCCTAAGCATCATTGAAAAACTAAACACATAGATTTGAGATATCATTACGTTAGAGACAAGATTGCACAAAACAAAGTGATCTTGAAACACATATCTACTAGTTAAATGGTTGCAAACCCCTTGATTAAGCCTATAGGTAGAAATACGTAAGTGGCTCATGTAAGAACTCTATGACTTCGTAGGTATTGATTATGTGTTAGAGATTGTATGGATCACACAGTCATTTATATTGAAATTTTTGGGATATAGATACATGATTTGATTTGCAATTAAATTTTATATTCCTTAATTACCTTGGTATTTGAGAAATCACACACATTAAGTATGTCAGCGGAAGTGATTGGCTCACTCACACGAGCAATCGCTTTTGGCGCTTGATATGGCAAGAAAAGATGAGATACTCTAGCATATAATATCACTCTATTTTGTATACAAAATGAGATCTAACATTTGAGGATCGATAATGGATTCAACTTCATGTACATTATGCATGTGTTTGTTATTGGCCAGATGGAAAGATCTTAATTTGGCATCTTTGGAGGGCGAGCAAATAGAAAACTCAGGTTAAATGCTTTTAGAGCGACTAGACTAAGATTTGTACAGTGTTTGAGTATGACATACATTCTCATTAGGATCAAGACACTCCACTGCAGTGTGTATTACATACTACATGTGTTTGGAAAAAAATTAAGGAAGTGAAAGAATGGATCCCTGCTTCATCACTGTGTGAGTCATTTGAGTTATTTTTTACATGACCAAGTTATTTTTTTATAACCAAACATTCTATGTACTCTCTAACTCTTGACTATATCATAAAGTGAAAGAATTAATGCTCAGCTACTTTGGCATGTTACTTATGGCCATGAGTGATTCGGCTTTTCGGGACATTGCTGGGAAAATGATTAATTCTGAACTAATGACACGAGGGCAAAAGGAAGACTATTTAGAACATCTGCGATATATTCACTATCAACAACTTTGGACACTAGTTTAGATAGTGACAAATTGTAAACATATTGGTGAAAGCTTCATAGGGTTAAGCTTCAAAGTGTTAAGCATGTCTTTTTTTTGTGAGAGATTGGAGATGCTTAAACCAATATATCTGAATGGGTCTAGAGTACTTGAGACATCATTTTAATTTTTTTTAGGGTTGATGCCTCTATGATGATTCTATAGAGTTTATGCTGTAAAGCTCCCAAATTACTGGGATGCTCAGTGGTCATATGACCCATTTGCCTGTATGAATTGACGTTGATGTATATAATAGATTTTGACAAAGATGGCAACGTCGTACCCACCATGAGTTAGTGGGAGATGTTAGATATTGGGTTTAAGTCATGGACACGAACCAGGGCGCCCATGATGGGTCAACCCATTTAGAAAATGCCCAAGGGGCATGACTTTTGGAGCTGTCTTTTACCCCCAAGGGATGTGTCTGTTAAACAAATACTAGACATATTCTTCTTCAAGGCACCTATGTGTTGCCTACATAAATTCTAAGGCAACAAATAAACAAAATGAGAAAAACTCTTATCGTCTGATTCTCTCTCTTCCTACATAACGTTGAAAGGATTTTGTGTTGCAAAAAACCTGGTGTTGATTCCTGTTGCGTAACAATACTATATCACTTGAGCAAAAAAAAGTAAAGATGTTTTTTCAGATTCAAAAGTACGTGAATCATCCTTCAAAGATTTCGGGCTTAAAGCGAATTAAGGTATGTCTTTAACCCTATGCTTCCACATATGTATACAATTCTCAACAGAAACAGCTTATTGCTCAGCCTTGCCTTGAATAATGAACAAGTTTAGTAATTAGATCATATTCAATTGAATTTTATTATTACTATTATAATTGAGGTTAAATAAGTTAAATTTCAGTTGGACATGATAATTTGGTTAGTTTAACATTGGAAATATGTTTGAAATACCTAGACTCTTCTTTTGAACTTGAAAATTTTGATGTCTCGCATTTTCATTAATAATAAGCTACCCCCAAATAAACAATAATAATTGGTGATAAAAATATTGGATGGGTCAATCTATGATTCAAATATAAATATTGAATTTATATTATAAGGTCGAAATTTTAAAGCTAAAGCTTAACCTAAGTAAAGAAAGAAATAGGTATAATAAAATAGGACCTATTTTTAATCTCTTAACTTAACTTAGCACAAGAGTAATTGAGATTCATTCAATCCAATTGCTCAAAATTATCATCAAAATATCCTCTCGCTCTCGCCAACACCCCTTCCCCCCACAAAAAAAAAAAAACTTGAAAATCCCACTAAGCCCATAATTTTTCACACTAATCTAGGCCAATCCCCTCCCCCAATCTATACAATAAAAGGAATTAGGACTTAGGAGTTTGAATCCTATTCTCATATTTTTTTACCTATTTTTATTACATTATTCATTTCTTTAACAAGTTAAATTATTTAATTTTTGACTCAAGATAATTTTGACTTCAGACATTGTTCATATAGAATTTTATACACATGTTGATATTTTGTTAAGGTTATTATTTTAAGAAAATTTTTCCATTTTTAAAAAAAATAATATATAAAAATTAATTTCAAATTATGTAATTAAATATAGTGAGACAGATTTTTTTATGGTTGAATTTTATATTGCCTCGTGCTTTCAAATATGAGTTATGGATAGTACTAAAATAAAGAAACGGTTGAAAACTTTTTTTAACGTACGTAATTAAAGAGATATGAATGCGGTGCGTAGTTAGGTGTCGTTAGTTGTGCAGGACTTGGGCACTAAGCCGTATTTTGCTATGTATGTTAGTTTGATGTTAAAAGAAGAATAATCAAATGAAAGGAAAGAGAAGTGAAGTGTAGAACAAAGAGGGAAACAATAAAGAAATTTGTGAAATTTGGAAAAGAAAAAAATAAAACGAAGAGAACATGTGAGATTGTCTCCTATTTGAGATGGCACGCGGATTATATATCCTAATTTTGTGTTTTGTACATGATATTAAATCTTAAAAATAGAACGGTCATTCTTTAGTAATGCCCATTCATTTATTTGTTTGGTTGGTGGAAATAAAATTCCATTTCCATTTCTAAGAAATAGTTAATCCCATAAATAATGGAATTAGCCGTTTTCAAATAAACAAAGGAATTAGTCACTGCATTACCGTCCACGAAAAATCCGATCGTCCCTCTCTTTCTCTTGCTCTTCTCGTCACTGCTCATTGTTCAGCCCCCATCCTTCTTCTCTCCTCTCATCTTTTCTCTTCTCCTCCCTTCTCCTCACTTCACCTCTGTGAATTTTCCTTCATCAGCGGGAAGCATAACAGTCTATCCTTCTCCAGCCATTGTCAGCGTCTTCCTCATCTCTTTGTGCTGCAAGGGACAAGGTTGATGAGCAGACCAGATTTGGCATTGCCACTTATCTCAGGTAACTTTATAGCAGACCAGATTTGATGAGCGATGGAATTTATCATTTTATAGTTTGGTTGATGGTTGATGGTAATTGGGTTGTGGTGATTTGGGTCTTGCTTTGAAGGTGTTTGAAATAATTTCTGACAGAAGTATGGTTCTCTAGAAGTTTTCTGCTTGTTAATTTTTATGGATTGCAACACTTATATTCCCATTATCCTTTAATTTTGGGAACACGTATTCCACAAAACACTTCTTCTGCACCTAACTAGACCATTGGAACCTCTTAAACACATGTACAACACATTTCTCTCGTAATCTCTACACTGGTAATGTCCACATATACTGCAAAGTCCATTGGTCAGCACTCAAAAACCTTTATGTAAATGGCATCATCACTGTAATGCCAATATATCAGTCACCAAGAAAATAATGGGGGGCAACTAGTTCAATGGTAAAAATTTGGGGCAAAAACCTTGAAGTTGTGGGTTCAAATTTGAACGCGGTCGCTTGGTGCAAATAATACGAAAATTAGGTCTACACCCTATGTACACCTCCCAGACCCATCATTAATGGGGACTAAAACTGGGTGTTAATTTTTATCATGAAAATTAATGGAAAGAATAGATTATCAATACCATGTAGATTAATGGGAAGAATAGATTATCAGACTATGAGCAACCAGAAATATATAAGTCAGTATACTTCATAGTCCAATTTTTGGCAGAGGTCCCCAAATTTCTAGAGAACTATTAATAGGATACACAAAAGCATAAAACGATTATGGCATCAAACTAGAACTCAGGAATGTTTTGACTAGTACTAATTTACGTTCTCCTTTCTTTTGGCCAATACTATCCTGCAAACTTCCTTTGAATTTCAAGTTTTAAATTGCAAAAAATGAGCTAATACATATTGACAGACAAGAACATCTCTTACTAAAATCAAGCTTGAAATAATCAAGTTCCACTATATCAAAGTCTACTCAGTAGTTAACACCAACTGGTGAAATCAAAACCCGGATTAATTCACTCACAACATTTCATTTTTTTACCCAACCCACTCATACAATTTCAAATGTGAAAGTCATTAAGTCCAAAGAGAACCTTACACAACCCATTTGTGGAACAAGTTGCTGCAAAGCTGGCCAAGCAGAGAAAGGACAAGCAGTAATATATATGGATATATTCTAATGATGGTATTTGGAATGAAGATTGAATAAGATTTCCACTATATGAAATGGTGAGAGGCTGTTTACAGTTTGTCTTTAGATGTCTGTTANTATTAAGTCCAAAGAGAACCTTACACAACCCCTTTGTGGAACAAGTTGCTGCAAAGCTGGCCAAGCAGAGAAAGGACAAGTAGTAATATATATGGATATATTCTAATGATGGTATTTAGAATGAAGATTGAATAAGGTTTCCACTATATGAAATGGTGAGAGGCTGTTTACAGTTTGTCTTTAGATGTCTGTTAGTAGTAGTTCAGTTCAGGCTGATAAACCCAACTTTCTGCAGTTGGGTTTGGAATTGTTTGAGTTTGTTTAGCTCTGACCAAGTTTTATGTTGGACTTTTAGTTATATCTGTAGATTTCTAGTGTGTTTAATTCATGGAACTTAATCGGTGGAACAATGTGGTTATAGGGTTCCGGATTATCTGTTAATTAGGATCTGTGTTCAAATCCTTGTGATATATTCTGTTCCCTCCTACAGTTAGAATAGAATAGTTGGTATTGTTAGCTTCAGAATGTTGTTTGCAGAAATTTGTCTCTTGATGGCTTCCACCAAATTCTTCTTCATCTCAGTAGGTGATTTTGCTGTTCTGTTAGCTGCTGTGTGCCTATGTTGATGAATTGCTTTGCTGTGCTGTGACTGGTTTTAAGGGGGAGAAGAGACTGCTGTCATGNGTTAATTAGGATCTGTGTTCAAATCCTTGTGATATATTCTGTTCCCT
Organism: Ilex paraguariensis; assembly: GCA_963454935.2. Taxonomy (NCBI): domain Eukaryota; kingdom Viridiplantae; phylum Streptophyta; class Magnoliopsida; order Aquifoliales; family Aquifoliaceae; genus Ilex; species Ilex paraguariensis. The sequence goes on from CAUOFW020002680.1 coordinate 241,403, forward strand.
CCTACAGTTAGAATAGAACAGTTGGTATTGTTTGCTTCAGAATATTGTTTGCAGAAATTTGTCTCTCGATGGCTTCCACCAAATTCTTCTTCATCTCAGTAGGTGATTTTGCTGTTCTGTTAGCTGCTGTGTGCCTATGTTGCTGAATTGCTTTGCTGTGCTGTGACTGGTTTTAAGGGGGAGAAGAGACTGCTGTCATGGGTGAAATGAAGGTGCTTGTGGAGCATTTTGAAGGATTAAAGCCTTTTAGCTGTATTGAACGTGTTTAGAATTCTTGTAATTCTTCAATTCTTGTAATTTTTTGATTCAATCAATAAAATTTTCCTTTTCTTAAAAAAAAAAAAAAAGAGAATGGTTTTTTATTTTGATTTCTTTTTGTGAACCTATTTTTGAAGGAATTTGTTTTCTAATTTTTTAAAATTTATAAGGGTTTAATTTTTTTTAATGAATTCTCATTTTTTCTAATTATAAATTTGTTTACACAACTTTTAAAGACAATCGCAATCATAAAAAAAAATTATTATTAATTATTTTTAGTCACTATGGATATTTTGGTTAAAGTTAATTATATTCCAATGAAAAAATTGTTTTATCTAAACATAAGAATGAAATGAACATTTCATTCCAGCACTTAATTCTAAACAGTTACCAAACATTGAAATAGTAATGCACATTCCATTTCATTCTCAAGTTCATTCCATTCCCAAACTCATTCTATTTCTACCGAAAAACATTACCACGTACCAAACGCAGTGTTAGATGTATGAGACCTAAACGGGGTGAATAAGTCTTGACATTCGATTGAGGTTACGGGAGATAGAAGCAAGATTTACTGGTAATGTGGACATGGGAGACAGGAGTGGAATGCTAGATATTTTTATTAGTTCCTAAAACCGAAAGCCACCAAACTTATCTTGGACTAACATCAATGGTAGGAAGGTACAAGAATGAGATTTTTGCCTCCATACGACAATGGATCTGGAACAAATACAAGGGTGGAAAGAGAAACTTCTCTCCATGGCGGGGAAAGAGATTCTTAGCANTGTGTTTAGAATTCTTGTAATTCTTCAATTCTTGTAATTTTTTGATTCAATCAATAAAATTTTGCTTTTCTTAAAAAAAAAAAAAAAGAGAATGGTTTTTTATTTTGATTTCTTTTTGTGAACCTATTTTTGAAAGAATTTGTTTTCTAATTTTTTAAAATTTATAGGGGTTTAATTTTTTTTAATGAATTCTCATTTTTTCTAATTATAAATTTGTTTACACAACTTTTAAAGGCAATCGCAATCATAAAAAAAAATTATCATTAATTATTTTTAGTCACTATGGATATTTTGGTTAAAGTTGATTATATTCCAATGAAAAAATTGTTTTATCTAAACATAAGAATGAAATGAACATTTAATTCCAGCACTTAATCCTAAACAGCTATCAAACATTGAAATAGTAATGCGCATTCCATTTCATTCCCAAGATCATTCCATTTCCAAACTCATTCTATTTCTACCAAAAAAACATTACCACGTACTAAACGCAGCATTGTATAAGACCTAAACGGGGTGAATAAGTCTTGACATTCGATTGAGGCTATGGGACATAGAAGCAAGATTTACTGGTAATGTGGACATGGGAGACAGGAGCGGAATGCTAGATATTTTTATAAGTTCCTAAAACCGAAAGCCACCAAACTTATCTGGGACTTCCATCAATGGTAGGAAGGTACAAGAAAGAGATTTTTGCTTCCATACGACAATGGATCTGGAATAAATACAAGGGTGGAAAGAGAAACTTCTCTCCATGGCGGGGAAAGAGATTCTTAGCAAAGCAGTTGCACAATTAATCCCTATGTATGCAATGTCTTGCTTCAAGCTTCCCTCGTCCCTATGTCATGAGATTAATAGCATGGTATCTAATTTTTAGGGGACAAAAAGCGAACGAGGGGAGAATCCACTGGGTAAGTTAGCAGAAGTTGTGTACCTCAAAATCAAAAGGGAGACTTGCTTTTCGCGATCTGAATGCTTTCAATTTGGAAATGTTGGCCAAACAATTATGGCATCTAATTCAATAACCTGATTCTCTGTTGTCTAAAGTGTTGAAATTCAAGTATGTCCCGTTGTTATCTGTCATGGAAGCAAAGCTAGGCTATTGTCCTTTTACTTAGTGAAGCATATTGAAGTCAAAGAAAGTGATTGAGGCTGGAATACGATGGAGGATTGGAAATGCGCAAAGCGTAAAAGCGAAGTTGGATCAATGTATTCCAGGGCCAAATTCATTTCGACTTATAAGCATCGCATCGAATGTGGATGAGAACTTTCTGGTCAACTCCCTAATTGATCAAGACAAAAAGGGCTAGATTTCGGAATTGTTGCGGCATCATTTCCTTCCCTTTGAAGTGGATGAAATTACATACCTATCTACGATTAATTTCTAGAGGATCGGTTAGTGTGGCATTATACAAGGTCAGGAGAGTTCTCAGCCAAGAGTGCCTATCATCTTATTATAGATCAAGGTTTACACGGTGGACATAATGGAAATGGGGAACCAAGCAGTAGTAACACCAAGTGGGTAGAGAATTTTATTTGGACCTTAAACATCCCCAACAAAGTCAAGAATTTCTCTTAGAGACCATCCAGTAGCACTCATTTTGTCCTTGATCGATTTAGGAAAATACTTGTCATGGAATATTTGATTAAAATCCTCCCAGGACATTTTATCAGTGTGCCTCATTCTTTTTACTTAGTCCCATCATTGATCTGCCTCCCCTTCCAGTAGATATATAGCTAGGCCGATCTGCAGATCCTCTACAACTCTCATGTTAGTACACATTTTCTTCTTCCTATGAATTCACTTATCCTCATCTAAAGGGTGAGGGCTTCCTTGGAAAGTAAGTGGGTGTTGCCTCAAAATTCTCGAAGAACTACTATCCTTCTATTACTATCCCTGTTGCTCGGTGTAGGAGCTAATGGCTGAACGACCCCGTTATGACTGTTATTTCTATTTTGGTATTGTATCAGAGTGGTTAACTCCCTTAAGCATTGATAAATGCCATCATGGCATCTGGAGGTGGTGGTGGTGGTGGGTTTGCTTGACCTCTATGTCCTCGTCCTCCTTCATCCTTGTCCACCCTTCATTCTGCACATCAAATTACAATTTAATTTTCCTTAATATACTAGAAATCTTAACTCACACTTGAATCCAAAGTATAAGGCCTGTATAAGATTTTAGTCAAAATTTCATTCCACCTAGTCCTACCTCTAGTGGTAATCCCCAATCTACAGCTCTCATGTAAAACTTAATTTCTAAACTTTGATACCAAACTTGTAACGCCCCAAAATCTACCCTGTAAGACATTATTATCTATAACCATTCATATCATGAGAGCAACTAATAAAATTTATAAATTAAAAAAATTTCATTCATCATCCATAATAACTAAAGTATCATCCAAAACAAATACGCCAAACCCTGGCAGTTACAACCAAAAACCAAATATTATCTAACAATAGAATAAATAAAATATTATCCTTAACATTGTCTCAAAATTAATCTCTCAACCTAGAACATAAATGTAATAACTCTAAACATCCACTATGGGAACCACGTATCCATCCGTTTAAGCTTCCCAATTCACTCGCTCATCCAATCTGAACTTTTCCTCTAAACTGTAATCTGAAAAAGATGATGTTTGTAGGGAGTGAATACTAAACTCTGTAGAAAAATTCTCCCAAGCTCGAATAAGGTTTTAAAAAATTATAAAACATGTTGGTCTCATTTTACAAAAATATCATATGTAACTTTCGAATTAAAACAGTGATAGTTCATCAGACCTAAAGTTTACGTAGTAGAAATAAATTAAATGATGAAGCAAAATCAACTTTCAAACAACAACTCGTTATCAACACTGTATCTCAGGTCTGTAGTAAGACTTAGCATGAATACACACATTAAGAATATCTTGACTCACACACACACACATCCAATCCTTGTAAAAATACACAACTTTAGGAATGTCATATATCAACGCATCGGTAGTGATAAATCCAACCCATGAATGATATACTAGCTTTCAACCTCGATACTGGTGAGGGAATAGTGATTTGGTCCTCATAGGGCATCAACTTCACTATGAGTGGTAAGGAACCTTCAAACCCATTGAGAGTAAAAAATGCATCTACCCACTTTAAGATACCTAGTCAACGGTCACTCATGTTCATCAAAACATCCACACAAGTGATACAATACAAAATCAATTCACCAAATCATAGGTAACCTAGAAACATAATTCCACAAGTATTTTTCCATTAGAATAACTCGAAAAAAAATGCAAGAGATCATCAAGAAATATATTTTTATTGTTTAAACAAAACACTAGATTTTCTAAATCAATAAAAATGGAATATCAAGGGTAAAATCTATATTCTTGAAAACTAGAGTTTTGATAACAAGAAAAAGAGTTTTTATGGTTATCAAATGATAACCTCATTAAAGACATGATACGATTTGCAAGAAAATCAAAAAACAATGATGTCATAACATAAATATACAATTTAGAATCAAAACATATACATATTAATCATAGCCTCAATGAACAAGTTTAGGAAGAAACTCTTACCTTAATTCTGTAGTTTGTGTGTAAACCTAACGTGTTTGATCCACTCAAATGTGAGAATCCCTTTTCAATCTTGTGTTTCTCTTCTTCTTTCTTGCTTTCTAAGGTCCTCTAGGGTTAAAAACTGATTAAATAGGGCTAGGGAAGACGTCCTTAGGTATTTATAGTATGAGAAAATAGTCCAATCGGCACAGACTTGATACTCAAAATTGCGATAGTACGTTCAAACTATCTACATGGCGTTTGAACCTCATATTGGGTTTTGAACGTTGTTTGTTTCCCAGTACCTTTGCTTTTCAATCAAAGTTTTTGTCAGACACCAAAGTATTGGCACTAACTGTCGTTCGAACGGATCCTTTCACGTTTGAACGAACTCCAGTTTTCATTGGAACTTCCAAGGAAGTTTTGGCCTGCTTAGAGGCCGATTTAGAAAATTTTGGTAAAATATACTTTTTGTAGCCCTGGAAGTCTAATATCCACTGTAAAAATTTTAGATCTATCGGACATCAGAGTAAAAAAAATTTTCCCTACCTGAATTCCCTCTAAAATGGGTATTATCTACAGAATATTTCCTTATTTCTAATACACCACATATTGCCTCTCCCAAAGTTATTTATTTCTACTCTTACAATCTATATAGTTCATTCTTACGTCATTACATATATGAGCATTTCACAATAATTGTGACACTATATTAAGATAAACATATAGAGGTTTACAAATTGATTGATTAAATCACTTATAATACTAGCAATGTCTTGCGTTGAACGTGAATAATTTAAATAATAATTTTTTGTTGAATATATGAAAATATAAATTTTATGTCTAAAAATTAAATTATAAATTTGGTGTCAAAAATAAAATTATAAATTTGGTGTCAAAATATTAATCTATCTTTTATTTCTTGTTAAACCTAATTCTTGAATAAAGATATTTAAATATAACATATATTTGATCTGACAATCTAATTTGATAACTATATTTATATAACAATATAATATAGATTCGTCTTTGCTATAGAGTGACCAAAGTGAACAACAGCTTGATTAGTTTAAAGGGCAGTTTGGCAGCTATGTGGGGTATGATTGACTTGGAGGATTAGGGATTGGCCTAATGGTCGCTGCAACATGTCGTTGGACCGTTAGGTCATGGGTTTGAACCTCATTGCCCCCTCCCCTGGAAAAAAAAAAGAAAAAATTTTATTTAACATTATTAAATAGGGATGAAATAGTAAATCAATTTTTTTACATATACTAACATTTCTAAGTACTATATATATTATATAAAAATTTAATTATATATTTAATTAAGTGATGCATAATTATGATTTTATTCTTTAAGACTTTGAGTACCTACTCTGTTATTTTTTTAGGTATATCTCTTCGACCCCTTTAGGCATTTCCATCTAATTATATTCTAAAATTATTAATTTTTATTTTGTTAAATAGATTGATTAGATTTTTTATAATATTATTATATTATTGCATACTAAAAAAATAAAATATAACATATATTTGACTATAAAATTCAATATGGAACCTATATGTGTATAATAATTTAACATCTATAGGATTTTACTTCTTCATATGGATATAGAATATTGTATATAACTGTACTACTAATAAATGAGTTCAAAAGAATTTAAAAGTACTTATAAAAGAGTTCAAAATAAATTGAAAGTCAAATATGAGCAAATAAAAGTATATAGGTGGGTATAATTAATTTCATTATAATAATTAGGGATAAAATAGGGAATCAAAAGTTTTTCATAGATGCTGATATTTATAAGTAGTATAAATAGACATAGATATAGATATAGATATAGATAGAAATAGTTATAGATTATTATACTATTACACACCAAAAATTAAAATATATCAATATTTTACCGAATAGGACTTTACTTCTTCATATAGAAATAAATAATTGTATATAATTGTACTACTAATAAATGAGTTCAAAAGAATTTAAAAGTCCTTATAAAAGAGTCTAAAATAAGTCAAAAGTCAAATAGGTGTAAAAATGAAAATTAGATGGAAATATATAGGCAAGTATAGTTGACTTTAAAATAGGAAATCAAAATTTTTGTGTAGTATAGATATATAGGTATAAATATAGATAACTATGGCAATTACTTTTTTAGTGGAAGACTTGCCCATTTTCAGACTTGTGGTGGAAGACTTGCCCATTTTCAGACTTGTAGTGGAAGACTTGCTAATTTTCCAAAGTAGTAGTAGTTGCCCTAGAATTAGGCGGAAAGGCCACAGGATCGCCCCGGTATCGTACTAAAAATTACAATTTTTTAATGTTAAGGTATAATTTTTCTAAAACATAAGTTACAACTTTAAATGGTATGATCAACCATGGAAGGTTAAGGTCGATACCGAAGTTTTCATGATCGATCATAGGCGTCTGTGATCGACAATGACGGATCTATTGGTGGGCTAAGGTGGGTTGAAGCCTAGAGTAAAAAAAAATAAAAAAATTTACCACTAAGTACCAGCCCATCACCGCAAAAACCCTCCCCCCATCCCTCTTGCGAAAACACCATCTAAATAAGGTTTTGAAGACTTCAGTGGTTGAGAAAGTCGATCAATCGCACTCGAAGATTCTGACTCTCTCGTCTCCGGTACAGGAGAGTGTTGATCAGAGTGATACGGAGATGGTTGGAGGATTTCTAAAGAATTGTTACTATTTCAAGAAGAAGATTCTTGAAGATGCTGAAGTTTTCATGTATGGATAGGGTTTCTCCACTCTTCTCTGTTCCTTTTCTTTTCTTTTTTTTTTTACTTATTTGTGCATTTTGAACTCCACTATTTTTTGAATTTGATTCGGTTAATTTATGTTTATGCTTCGTCTGATTAATTTCAATGACTATGTTTCTTTTCAATACTAAACGTTTCTTATTGATAACTAATGTTTACAGTTTATCGCTGGCTGTTAATGATTCTAGCTTGTTCCAGTGTCGATCCTCTTTACAATTTGCCTTTTACTTCCTATGATTTTTTCTCAATGTATTTTGTCCTTCGATTTCTCATGCTTGTTTCAAAATTTACAGACTTAATACTGGCTTTTACAAATATTAGTCGTTAAGTTTTTTGATGTGTTCTTTTGAACTTAGCATTCCTGTTTACATATTAAAGTTGATCCTTCTAGTTTCTTACATAATGTATGCACATGACATTCTTAAATTTTGGTTGCAAAAGAAAATTAGTGGACTAATTTCATTATGGCTTGGTATATACTATAAATTTGGGTCAACATATAGTAAGAATGACTAATAAGAGAAATTGCCATTTCAATCCAAGAAATTTTAATTTTAAGGATCTAAGTGGTTTTTTTTTCCTGAGTAACTTAAAGTACATAACACACAGGTTTTTTTTTTTTTTGCCATTTAGTCATTAAGTTCATTGTTCACCCAGAGGCATGTTATGGGCATCAGTTAAATGAAAATACCACATTAATAACATTATATTTGTTCCAAGACTACCATGATACTTTTCAGAGTGTGAATCTTTTTCCCAGGTATTGTGTGCTAAAATTGGCAGTGATAGTTTGAACCATTCCCTCTTCCAAAGACCATTGATGGTGACTAGAAATGCAAAGAAGTTCCTACAAGCTTTGGATTTGATACTGCATGCAAGGTAATTACTATTTTTGCTTTATTTTTTATTTTTTATTTTTCGCCTTTGGCTTGCGTTTCCATGCATTCCCCTGGCAGCATAGGGTCTCTGGTTTGTTTACATTTGTATTATTGAATATATATTTATGAGTTTACATTTGTATTTTGTTAATCGTATGAATGTTTAACTTAGTTCGGGATAAACAAAAATCCTGGCTCCGCCCTTGGTGATCAATTATGATTTTTCCTTGAGCAGTTGTAACTTCTTCTTTTAGAATTGTGACTTTACCCATAAAAAGTGACAACCGACTGTACCATACCAATTTTTTTTAAGTATAGTAGAATTTTCCGATTGGAATTAGGATCATTTTGTATCTTTAAGGCTTTGAGTTTTAAATTATTTTTGTATCTTTCAGACTTGTAGTGGAAGACTTGCCGGACAAGTCTGTCTCTAATTTTTCAAAGTATAGCCATTGCAGACGCGAAGATTAGAATTGTACTTCCATACATGCACAACGTTATTAACATGTGCCACATAAGAGTAGGATTATTCCAGCATTATTCTCACGCGTAAAAGGTCATGGCCTCCTTTTGTTTTCAATTTCAATGTATGGGTACCAAAAAAATATTTTGACACCGTACCGAACGTTACTATTTGTTCAGGTCTAATTTATATTTTTTTAAAATGAAGTTACAACAAATTAAAATAAATTTATGACCAATCATAAAATGTAATAATTGATAATAATTTTGAAACTATATGTTTTTTGTGTCCATAACAAAGAAGATTGAATGATGGCAATGCATGATTAGCATGAATAGTATTCAAGAGCTGCTCAATAGGTTACATAATTTGCTATTTATAATAGCATAAACCTAATCAAACTAGGAAACAAAATAACTAAGAATCCTAATTAAATTGAATATTAAAAATAAATAAGCATCCTAATCAACTTGCAAAAAAAGAGAATAAAAAGCGAATATCAATTGCATATTACTTTGGTATAAATTACTCTATGCATGAGGATGTTTATTTATAACATAAGAGATTAGTGAAGTTTTATAGTTTAATCGATGTGGGACAAACATAGATACATTAACATCCCCCCCCCCCCCCCCC